>VMDO01010143.1:0-73161 GCA_007922755.1 Pedetes capensis
TCTTAGCCCAGCTCACAAAATAACTTTAAGTCACTAGATCCAATGGCAGTTTTTCAGGTCTCTAATTTACTTGAGTTCTTGACATCATGTGACTGATATATCAGATGATTGACAACTAGTCAATCTTTTGTATATTGTGGCTTCTGTGATAAGACTCTCACCTGTCATTTCTTGTTTTCCTTTCCTTTTCTTTCTTTCTTTTTTCCCCCCACCTACTATGTAAGCTTATCTTTCTCTACTTAGACCATTGCTATCTCTGTACTTTCTGGGGATTTAACTCACATCTATAACTTCAGCCATAACTCATATGGTAAAACATTCTCCATCTATCCCTCTGGTAAGCTTCTTTACTCATTCTTGCTGCAACTGTCCGTGGGCATCTGTACTTGCATATCTCAGTGATCTCACCAAATTCAATGTCTATAAAATCAGATTTAGTGTCATCGATTCTGGACCTACTCAATATATTCACCACATTAGCAGAGGGATTTTTTACTACATCAGGGTTCCTGAGACCACCCTCCATCTTAATGATTCTCTAGAAGTAGGCACAGAACTCAGTAAGACTGGCATATTCACAGATAGAATTCATTACTGTGAAAATGCACACACTGTTTTTGCAAAGGAAAAGGAACATAGGCTGAAGTCCAGAAGACATCGGGCATGATATTCCAGATATCCTCTCTCAGTGAGGTTTCACCAACACCATGCTTAACTATCCCAGAAAATGACATGTGACAATGTGAGCAAAGTGTTGAGTACCAGCACAGCTCACCTGATCCTTGTGGCCAGGGTTTCTACTGGGAATCAGTCACTTGGCCAAGCCATGCCCATATTACCTACCACAGCTACTCAGACTCCAGCTCTCCAGAGAGGAAGGAATTCATACTGTTACACTAAGCTGTCTGATCAAACTGTACCATGTGGCCCAAAGTCTCAAGCTTACAACACTCTTACTAGATAGAACATTCTTAACAGATAGAACATTTTGAAGCTCAGAGTGCTTTTCCCAGGGCTAGCCAAAGGCCATGCCTAAAGACCAGACTTTCTTGGGAGCGTGCAGGGTTTGAGCAACTCAGCTCTGTGAAGTTAGCCATTTCTTGCTCAATGGCCAACTTACTTTGAGGAACCCCATACCATTATTTATTTCCCCACATCCAATCACTATGTCCTGGTGACTCATCTCCTACAATCCCTAAACATCCCCTTCTCTCTCCACTATCAGCACTCCTACTATCTAGTTCAGGGGGTAATGTCCCAGGACAGACCCTAGGAACATATCAGTCCACCCTTGCTTTGTCCTTGCCCTTCCTTATTCCACTCTTTAAGCTGTAGCCTATGTGATCCTTCTCAACACAAAGCTGAGCCAATCTGTCTCATGCTTGAAACTTTCAATGTGTCCCCACCATATTTAAAGATCGAAAGATGAGTTTACTAATTTGACTCACAAACACTTCCACAGCCTCCTAACCTCCAGCTTCATCTCACACCCACACCTACCCCTCAGTAGTGTATGTCTTTGCTGCTCAGTAGTGTATACCTTTGCTGCATTTTGGAGCACCCCTTAGAACTTGTTGGATATACGGAGTTCACTGCCTCAACCTGGAGCTACTGGAGCTACATGAACAAGATTCCCAGGATTCCATGCTAGCCATTGAGAAGTATTGTTTCCTTCTATATTTGGTGGTACCATCCTGGCATCAGATCTCATCAGATCTCAGAAGCTAAGGAGGGTCGGTTGTGGCTAGTACTTGGATGGGAGACCACCTGGGAACACCAGGTGCTATAGGTTTGGGAGAAAGACCTGGCAACCCACTCCCAAAAATCAATCCACCATTAGAAACCCTATGAATAGCAGAGAATCACTCACAATAGTGCCCAGCATGGCACAGTGTTGGATAGTGTTGTGTCTGTTGTACAAAAGGTCATTATGAGTCGTACCTGCCTTGACAGAATCTAACAACAACAAACACACTTGGTCAGATGGAGCCTCTTCCTTCCTACTTTGTCACCATAGGCCTTCTTTCCCTGCAGTCTGGAACATTTTCTCATCCTTATATTTTTGGAAAAATCTTATTCTTTACTTTTTAAAGTCTTTCACTCCTGGAACTTTCCTGGATCCTTGCACAGAGGGATGAAGCTGGGCTTCTATCCCTTCTGCATCACACAGGCCATATTTGGAGACTATGAATGACCTGTCTTCCAGAGAATACTGCCAACCTTAAAAGGGAAGACACCAAGCCTTCCTTGTCCCTATGTACTCTAAGCTATCTAGACATAGGGCTGGATTTAGCTCAACTGGTAGAGCACCACTCTGTAGTCTTTGAGGTCCTGGGTTCAATTCCCAGCACCGTAAAAATGGGAGAAGGACCTGGAAATCCACTCCCACAGAAATCCTGAAACAGTCAGCCATGGAAAACCCTATGAGGGTTGCTGTGAGTCAGACATGAATCCATGGCACGCAAGAACAACAATTTACACACATCATAACTAAGCAGTTACATGAACTCATTTAATTCTCAGCATAATTCCAAAGGGTTTCCTATTTTTACCCTCATTTTATGGATGAGGAAACTGAGGCTTATAGGATTGAGTAATTAATGGAGACTACCTAGGAGGAAAGTGGTACAGCCAGTCAGCCCCCAACCCCAAAACGCATGACTCCAAGATTCTATGTCACTAACCCTGCCTTCAGCTGCCTACATCCATGTAGGGATTTAATCTGGGAAGAAAGAATAGTGCACAGAGGAGAGGAGCCTACCAAAGACTAAGCATGTCACACAGCCTTCCAGGGACTCCACCTTGATTTGCTGTTCTTGGTCCCATAGGTCACCCCTAGGTAGGTCTCCACATTCATCAGCCTCCCTACCCATTTCCTCGGGGGGTGATGTGGTGACCTGCATGTCTTTCTGTGCACACAGTGGACACACACCTGGCACATGGTGCATCTTATCTGTACAACTTTTCCTTTATGGAGGTGCAGCCTTTGCCCCATGTCCTAATCTGAACTTCAGCCTTCCGTTTATGTACTGGGCTGTGTGTGCCTTGGCTGACTGTGTCCGTCTTTAAGATGCAATGCTTATTCAACAGTTCACTCTTTCCCCCAAATCAACTTCCATGTGTCAGCACGTAACAGAACCCCTCTTCCTGTAACCATAGCATCCAGACCTCGTGCAGGTGTCTGCCCTGCCTGGCACCACACTGATTAATATCAGGAGCTTATCCTGCTTTGCAGGGAGTAATTTGTCAGGGCTCTTTTAGCTGGAATGGTTATCAGGCGCTTGGTAATAGGTTCTGGACCCTTTCGACCTTGCTGGCATTGTTTTCACCCTTAACCCAGCTTTGGTCTCCTAAAAATCATTACCTTTCTCCAGCTGTAAGGCGCCCTTCTGCAGGGGTGCTAGCAACTGCCTTAGTGGGCAGAAAGATGCCTTTAAGGGATTTCTTTCTTGTCTTAGAAATAAAACCCACAGGACACGGAGGGAAAAGAGATGCAGTGTTTTCTACAGTGACTTGGGGCAGAGAATTGTGACTTGAGAGAGACTCTGCCCATGGCCATTGTCCCTGGTTCCTCACTTCCTCTGCCACAGAACAAGTGAGGAACAGTCTTTTCAAAATGCGAGTTGCAGGTGTTGTCACAGAGGTGGAAAGGGACTTGGTGCCTCCTTCTCCATTTGGGAATATTCTTCACCACACCAGCCCCTGCCCAGGACTAGACCAAAGAGTGAAGGTGGGAAGCAGCCAGGACTGGAACCTGGTCCCAGGTGTGAGCACTGGCTGGCACTCCAACTGAAGATCTGCAGTGCAATGGTTTCTGCCAGGTGGAGCCCGGGGTTACACGTGCATTAACCTGTGCCCTCTGCATCCCCCACTGTCCATCTCCATCCCAAACACTCGTGCTGCAGGTGAAGTGTGGTCAGCACCAGCCCCCCTACATCCCCTCCCAACACCCACTCCGCCCACCCCCATGAAAAGGTAACAGCCCTCTGGCTGCTATGGCAACAGCACCTCCACTGCAGTCCAAGAATCTTTTCCTGGATAATAATCATCCTCCTAAAGAGGAAGAAGGGGAAGAAAAAAGCCTGAAAGAGGTAAAATTCATACAGCAAGTCAAGTTGGCTATCCATTTTAATTCATTGAAAATGTATTTGCACAGAAGGAAGCCCATCCTCTCATCTATTCTACTTGTTTTCAATTTGTTTTTCTTATTTTGCATCCCCAAACCCTACAGTTTATTGTTGAACATGTCCCCTAAATGCCCCAGTCAAATTGATATTACCCATTTTGAATTAATTTTCAACTTGTGAAAGATATAAAATGAAAGTGAAGGGCAAAATGTAAGGTAGCCTTCCAGAATAAGGGCCCATGTGCCAATCATATCGACCATATTTGTTTCTGAAAGTATTGCTGCAGTATAATTAATACTCCTTACAAAGCATGGCATAAGACCATACCATCCTGTACACGATTCAAAATCAACTGGATAACTCATAACACAGGCAGGCAGGATCCTGAAGACAAAGAGCTATGAGGCACTAGGACAGACAAAGGCTAATTTTTCCACTCTTTACTGGAGATTCATTAGAATGTGGCTCACCAAGGCTCTCAGGCCTCCTAGAGATTGCTCATATTCCTGTTTTAAAGGAGATGGGTGGATGGATAGATGATAGATGATAGATAGATAGAAGATATAGATATAGATATACTTTACATATATGTGCATTTATTCATATGTGTGCCTTGAATATATACTTTCCATTTTATCTGTTGTTGTTGTTAGGTGCTGTGGAGTTGATGTCTGATGCATTGTGACACTATGTACAACAGACAAAACACTATTGTCAGTGCTTCTCTGCTATTCATAGGGTTTTCAATGGTGGATTGATTTTTCGGAGTGGGTTGCCTGGTCCTTCTCCCAAGCCTACAGCACCTGGTGTTCCCAGGTGGTCTCCCATCCAAGTGCTAACCAGGCCCATCCCTGCTTAGCTTCCAAGATCTGATGGGATCGGATGCCAAAGTGGTACAGCTGCAGGCTGCTTATTATCTAGGCTTTACATATATAGTCACAGTTTGAATATGGTTTGAGGATATCCCCTAAGGGATCATGTGTAAAATTTAATCCCTATTGCAGGAAATTAAGAGTATGGAAAAGTACTCTCATGTGGTTTTGAGAAATGAAGCCTTTGAGAAGTGATTGGGATTTGATAAGGTCATTAGATTAGAGTCCCTATGATTGAATTTTGGTGGCCTTATAAGAAGGAAGTGAGTGCCCACACACACTCAAGCTCTCCTCATCTCTTACCATGTGACGTCCTGCACTATCTTGAAATTCTGGCAGCAAAGACAACCATCAGATAGGAGCCCGTGGACCTACAGAACTGTGAACTAAATAAACATCTCTTCTTTATAAAGTTGCCTAGCCCTAGATATTTTGTTATAGTAATGGAAAACAGCATAATATAAGCTTATCTAGACTTCACATGCCCTGTAGACTTTACCTATTATATAGAATTTATCTATTCTATGCTTTTGCTATTAGGTGCCATCGAATTGGTATCCAACTCATAGCGGCCCTATGTATAACAGGGGAAACACTATTGTCAGTGCTTCTCTGTTATTCATAGGGTTTTCAATGGCGGATTGATTTTTGGGAGTGGGTTGCTGGGTCCTTCTCCCAAGCCTACAGTATCTGGGGTTCCCAAGTGGTCTCCCATCCAAGTACTAACCAGGTCTGACCCTGCTTAACTTCTGAGATCTGATGAGATCGGATGCCACAGGGCTATGACTGCAGGCATCTATTCTATAGAGTTCACATATTATGTAAACTTTACTATTATATGGACTTTATATATTATGTATGCTTTACATATTATACATACATTACATAGTGAATATAGTTTACAGATCATATGCACTTTACACATAATGTAAACTATATATTATTTGTACTTCATGTATTCCATACACTTAACATTTTATATATACTTTACATATCACAGAGATTTTGCTTGTCACCTTAACTTCAGAGTGGGGTCTATGCGTGCACACACGTTCGTGCCCCCATGTCATCTGCCCCAGGCCCTGGCATCATCCTTCCTGCCATGGCTCATTTCACTTCACATGAGTGCAGCCTCCTCTCTCCACCACCCTCCAACTTCAACCCTTTACCGTCTGGCCGCACACAGGTTGGACCCACCACTGCTTAGGGGTCATCCATGCAGGTGAACAGCCCGTCGGTGCTGCCCACGGTCTGTAGGTCATGGAAAAGGTCACAGCTCCCCACAGGCTGCTTAGAGGAACCTGCGTCTGCCCTGAGCAAAGGCAAGGAAAGGCATCCCCAGAGGAGGCACCTGACAAACCCTCTGCCCCTCAAGTGGACAAATGCTTTGGCCGCTGGCCAAAGGGACTTTGACCACCAAGTCAGAGCAGTGGTCATTTGCTAGCTGGTGGCCCTGAAACCTCAGCCCCTCCAGGTCCTGCCAGGAGGGTCAACACAGCACCCCAGGGTGCCTTCTCTCACCCTTCCTGTTAGCTCTGGATATCCAGGCACCAGTGAGCCCTGACGCCCATGATTGTGCAAACCTGGGGAATGTGGTTCCACCCAGGACAATCCGACTTGATGGTCAGAAAAAGCGTGCATTGAAACCATTATCATCTAGACTTTGAGTTCCTGGAGTCCTAACTTTGTATTCTCTCCTCACTAGAAATCTTGCTTTCAGTAAGACCTACGTGTGGGCCATTAAAAAATACCACAAAGCCCCCTTCTGCAAAAGATAAGTTCTTAAAATACAGATGAAATTGACTTGAATGGGATGAACTTGAGATTCCCGACTGTAGCCACCTTGCATCAGCAGAGGCTGTAAATTCAATACTTCTTTGCTGCTGGCGCTAATAAGTTAGCCCCGTGCTGCCCCTTTACAAAGGACGAATAATGAATACCAGTCCCTGGTTATTCAAAAGAATATAGGCACAAATATTTCCACCACATCATTTTTCAGATGTATTTTTTATTTCAAAAGCTCCCTTCACCCATTGAAGAATGAAGTTGGTGACAATTTATCTTTCTTCTGATGTTCACATTTCTTTCCCAGTGAAATCTCTTCATCTGCAGAGGCTTTCTGAGAGACGTGAATACTTCCGAGACTGAATAAATGGAACAATGGACAGTATAATCTGTATGTTACTGTGATGTCTAAATTGTCCTTCAATTAAGTTTGAGAGGTTCGCGAGAGCTTTAATTGATCTCTTTTTAGATACAATGAGCTATCAAAAATGGAATACTAAATAACAGGCTCTTTTGTCAGCGCCTGCTATTAAAATGAGGAGGGAGCTATTTTAGAACGTGTTCCCAGCATATTGATTGCCAAGGGCCCTTGATTTGCTCTGCAGACCCATCTGGAGGACACGATTCCCAGGACTCATCCTGGGAAAGTTTGAAGGTCCCGGGTTCACATCCTCCTTGGTGAGGAATAAAGATCACGCAGGACTGAGTTTCAGTGTTTCACGGTTTTATTTCTGCCTCGTGTTTTCCTGGCTCTGAATGCCATCATCCTATGACGTAGAAGTACAGAGAGTGGGGAGAGAGAAAAGCAGCCTGTGCGTTTTCAGGGGTGGCCTCCCTTCTGCATTAACAACTCAAGGGAGAGAAGGCCCCACATCAGACTCCACAGGACCTGCAACAGCCCAGCCACCAAAATCACAAGCTGAAAACCATGACTCAGATAGCAGTCTGCTTGTGCAGATGGCGGGGGCCATGGGATCCGAACTGCGCCCGAGAGGGGAGTCTGTGTTCTAGGAGATGCAGGGGAGTCTTCTGTCCCTGTGGAGTATTTCAAGAAGCAGCCAGGCCAGAAAGTCCCTAGTGGCTGCTGCCCAGAGCACTCTGGGTGGCATACAATGACTTTGTTTACACTGTATTTTTGACCACATTGGCTACTGAGGCATCCTCTTTATTCCTTGGGTTGTTCAATGGAGGTACCCTCTTCACTCTTAGGGCTGTGAACTTTCCTTTGTTGTTGTTGTTAGGTGCCTTCCAGTGGGGTCCAACTCATAGTGACCCCGTGTGTACAGCAGAACAAAACACTCCTCTGATTCTGTGCCAGGCACACGATCTTATTTATGTTTAAGCCCATTGTTGCAGACACTGTGTCAATCCGTCAAGTTGAGAATTTTCCTTTTTTGTTCATTGACCTGACACTTTCCCAAAGGTGCTTTCTTTCTCCAGGGATTGGTCCCTCCTGACTACATGTCCAAAATAAGTAAGACACAGTTTAGCCATCCTTGCTTCCAAGAAGCACTCTGGTTGCACGTCTTCTAGGACAGATCTGTTGGTTCGTTTTGCAGTCAGTGGTAGATTCAATATTCATCTCCAGAACCATAATTCAGAAGAACTCTCCTTTAGGGAAGAGAAAATATGCATCAGCTAGAAATGAGGAACTTAAAATAAAATCGCATTTTCTTCTGTTATTGCTCTTGAGAACAGAAGCCTTGATTTGGTTCCTAGCATGAAAAAAAAAAAAGTCAGAGCTGCCACTACTCAGATAAAATCCAAACTGTCTGTTACACCTCTAATTATCAGCTTGCCTTCTGGGTAAAATGGTACTGTTCAATTATTGTTTTTTGTTCACTTGTCAGCCACCAAAAAAAAAATTATCACTGCTTTCAAACCACTAAAAGAACAGAAATTCTGCAAATTGCTTTTTAAACGTACTTACTTCAAACCCAATACCTCTCTGCAGCGTGTCAAAACCTGTATAATGCCATGGTACAGGCAAACCACATTTAATGCGGCTGTTCCAATGATTTGTTGTACATTATGTAATTTTATTGAAATGATTTCTTTTGTCACCACTTTCTGTGTGGCTCATTTTGACATTTCCCACTTATCAAGTAAAATATACATTTGATCCAACCCCTGTAAATAAAAGCAAAACTGTCGAACAGCAGTATGTTGTTTTGAATTCCCTCATGAGCTAATGGGAATAACTAGGTCTGCTAGGTAGATGAACTTCAGGATTCCCAAGAAGACTAGTTTCTTCTGCATTCTGCTTAGTTTTCACCTTTCATTCACAAGTCCTCAGTTTTGGGGAAGTGGGACCAACATAGTATAGTCTTATTGTTGTTGTTGTTGTTAGGTGCCATCATGTTGGGTCCAACTCATAGCGACCCAATAGACAACAGAATGAAACACAACCCGATACTGCACCATGCCCAGAACTATGTCAGTGATTCTCTGTTATTCATTGGGTTTCCAATGGATGATTGTTTTTTGGGAGTGGGCTGCCAGGTCCTTCTCCCAAGCCTGCAGCACCTGGTATTCCCAGGCTGTCTCCCATCCAAGGACTAACCAGGTCCCACCCTGCTTAGCTTCCAAAAAATCTGATGAGACTAGATGCCAGGGTGTATGGCCTGGAGATACATTAATACAAACAAGCCTAATGCCCTTTACCTCTGGTCTCAGAATCATGGTGCAGAGTAGTGATCAAAGTGTTTATGTCAGACTAGATCAAGGCATGGGGAAAACACCACCAGCTACTATTCAATGATCACTGGGCATGCTCAAGAATCACACTAAGAGGGTCTCCACTCTGCTTTACTCTCATATCAAGAATTTCCCTAAAACATAGGAAGTGAGTAACATGCCTTATGCGCTCCTGGACAAAAATATGAGAGAAAGAATGAAAGGATGAACGAATGAAAGAAAGAAAGAGAGAGAAAGAATAAAAAGAAAGAAAAAGAAAAAAAGAAAGAACGAAAGAAAGAACAAATGAACAAATGAAAGAAGGAAAGAAAGAAAAAAAGAGAGAGGAAAGGAAAAGAATAAGAAAAAGAAAAGAAAAAAGGACAGACTAAGTTCAGGAAATTTTAAGTAATGGCCCAAGGCCCCAACATGGCTGTATCTCAAAGTCAGACCATGAACCCAAATCAACGCCACTCAAGTCTCCCCGTTTTTGCCACTCCAACACTGTAATCCTTTGGCGCTCATTCCATAGAGGAAACTCTGGCCTCAGACCCCACTGGTGCTGAGGTGTTGCCCAATGGTCCTTCCTTTCTCCCTCTGACTCAGTCTGGCTTTTGAACAAAGATTCTGGTAGCAGCTGGGAGACTCCTCCTCAGTGGTCCACACTGGCTCAGGAGGTTCCTCTGTTGCCCACGCAGCTGCAAACAGTGCTGCTGGCAATACTGCATGGAGCTGGTCAAGTCTCCTCCTCCCTCAGCTCTGAGAGTCCCCGTGGGTCAAATGAAAATGACACCCAGTGCCCTTCAAGTTCTAAGCACAGCAGCAAGGTTTAAGTGGGCGTCTATGGAGACGCTCCTTGCAGGCACAAACTCCTTAGCAGGATCACCTCCGATTCTCCACCTGCAACGCTGGGTGCTAAGCTGACCATGGCAGGGGACCAGCAGCCCAGCTGGACAAGGGTGATGGATGCTTTGCCTGCCCTAATTTCTTCTCACATTGCGAGATGCCCTCCAGTCATCCCAAATGACCTTGAGTTCTTTGGGGAGTCTGATCCCAGCCTCCTCTGCTCGCCCATGGGCTGCACCCCCTTTAGCAGAACCCACCCTCTCTTTCCTCACAGCACAGCCTGTTCTCTAGGTGTCCATGAAGCCACTCTTACGTCCGTGTCCAGGTCAGGCACAGCCAAGTGTCCTCATGGGATTCTGAGATAATGCTCATGGTTAGTGTCACTGCTGCCACACTCTTGGCTCTCCTCCAATGCACACGCAGGGCCCGTAGCTGTGGTTCCGGAGCTCTGCTGTCCAGTGAAAATGGAGGGACTGAATGAGGGAACGGATGGTAGTCCTCTGTGCTCCAAAGGGAGCAGTTGCAGGTCTAGCCCTCCATGGGAGGTCCCGTAAGGTGGCCAGGGCACCTGCTCCACTGTTGTAGGAACACTGCTTCCAAGAAACCTGCTGCCCTGCACCCAGCCGCAGAAACAGACGTGGGAAAGCTGAGAAGCACCCAGCCCAGAGAGGGACCGGACGTGCTGATGTGCAAATGCTGTCACAGCATGGCAACCATTTAGCCTCCCCCCAACCTTTGACCTTGAAGAAGTGCTGGGACATATTTAGTGCTCCTGCTATCTACATGCAGAGCTCACAAGCATGCAAATTTGACTCCCAGCCACCTGGCTGTCGGAGTATATTGTTTGCAGTTCTGAACTGATTTCTGATTTTTTTAAAGAGCAATTTGAATTTCTTCATTTGGGGGGAGGGTCTGTTTC
Organism: Pedetes capensis; assembly: GCA_007922755.1. Classification (NCBI taxonomy): domain Eukaryota; kingdom Metazoa; phylum Chordata; class Mammalia; order Rodentia; family Pedetidae; genus Pedetes; species Pedetes capensis. The sequence goes on from VMDO01010143.1 coordinate 11,226, forward strand.
AAGCAGCAAAGTTTTATTGCCTGGCCATTTAAATCACAATAAACAAATTTTAGTTACTTATGCAATAAATATGTAAGTTAGATCCGACATTTGTGACTAATCCAAGGATGCGACACAGTCAGCTCTCCCACCTTGGATGTTGTTTCGCGAGTTGGGAAGGAGCTGAAGCCCATAGTAGACCAGCATTTCCAGCAAGTTTTGCAGACTGATGGTGTCTCCTGACACCTTTCTGGGAAGCAGGGGCAGTCTGATTGGCTGTCATATGAAAAGATCACAGCTTTGGTGGCTTAAACAATGGAGATTTATTTTCTCACAGTTCTGGAGGCTGAGGCCATGATCTGCTTACGCCAGCAGATTGGGTTCTAGACAAGGCCCCTCTTCCTAGCTTGCCATGGCACCTTCTCTCTCTCTCTCTTCATGTGATGTAGAGAGAGAGCTCTCTGGTCTCTTCATATCTGGAAGTCCCACTGTCATGGCATCATCTAACCTAACCCCCTTCTACAGATCCCCTCCTAAGACTGTCTCTTTGGGGTCAAGGCCTCAGCATTTGAACTTCGGGGGACATATTCAGTCAAGGGGGGTTGAATCAAGCCTTCTAGTAACCTGTGCTGTGAAGCTATTCACTCAAGTCTCCTGGGCCCAGTTAATGGTTCTGAGTTTCTATATTTTCTTTTTACTTTGAAAGGACAGGGTTCTGAGTTTTCCAGAAACCCATGAGAGAGATTGCATTCTTGCTTCTCTTTAAAATAGAAAATAAAAACCAATTAGAAAGGAAGAGGGGTAGATTCACCATCGACCCCAGCTTGTCCCTGTGCCATGGCAGACCAATATTTAACTTGTATTGACTAGCACAGAGTGGAGAGAGAGTCAGGGACAAGGAGACTCAGGGCAGGTGACCACTCACCCAGCTCAGAGAAGTTACACATCATTAGGAGGCCACAGGTAAGCAGAGGCGCAGATCCGTCTCCGGACAGCTTGAGTTATGTTGACAGAGTCCCCTCAAAGGAAGGCAGGTGTCACGGCAGCAGATGAAACATGCCTCACTGTCACCTTCCACTCAGAATAAATGGATGGCCCAAAATCTCGCGATCAGCGACATTGCCGTCTGGGGAAAAATGGAAGAGTACAGTTTGATGTTGTAAATCACCATAATTTGTTACAATTTCCAAAGACAAATATGACAGGGTGGAATTACTTTGCAGCATCGAGGCAGTCATTTGCAGAAGCCATAAAGTGCCAGTATAAATCTGAGGACGAGATATATTTAATCCAAGGAAACAGAGCGCAATATCACTTCGCTATATTATGTTTACAAAGAATTTAGCCACACTGATGCTGAAGTATTGCCAAACGTTCATTTCATTTCTCCCTCTGAATCAGACTGACTCTTGAATAAAGATTCCGTCACCAGCTGGGAGGGATCCCCCTCAACACTCTACACTGGCTCAGTTGGGGAAGAGAAGCACTGGTTCCTCTGTTGTCCAGGGGTGATGTGAGCAGCAGAGTCCTGGAAGGACACAGGATTCCATGGGAACCTCCATAGCCCTGAGAGATGGGAGGAGGAGGTGGAAAGAGCATCCTGGTTCTTCAGTGTCCTACTGAACTCATAAGTGCTGGATGAGGGAGAAGTGACCTTGCTTTTGTTACAGATTGACTCATTCATGCAGCTTTCTGTTTCTTGTTGCCTCCCCAGCCACTGTCATTCAACTTCCCTTCACTTATGGGGCCATGTGTGTGTAGGGTTACAATGCTTACAAACAGATGTTAGCAGGAGCATCCAGAAGTGAGCACACTAGGCAAGGTAGAGAATGAGACTGAGAGCAATCGTTTCTGCAAACTAATGCAGGGGTCACCCACCCGAGGTAATAGTTTCACAGTCAGCAAGGGAAGAAAACAACAATGAAAGAAAGTAAAAATGATTGGCTGCTCCTAGAAACTCCCTTGAGCTGCTATTTTGACCTGCCTCTTGTAAGGGATTCTTCTTGATTCTTAATGGCCATGAATGTCTGGCCTGCCCCTGGCCATGTGAATACCTGTCCCATGCTCACATAGGAAAGAAAGGACTTACCAGGAGTAGCTCCCGCTACCTCTCAAAATAGAAGAAAAGTTGTTAAACATCAGGAAAGCAATTATATGCTACCCTTCTCTCTAACCAACAGGAATATACAATGCAGAGATAAAATGACTGTAAAATTAGAAAAAGCGGTGGTTGTAGCTGGAAGTGTTCCTAGAGTGTGAAGAGCCCAGGTGCCCCCAATGTTCCTGCGTTAGAACCCATGGTGCCCTGAGGCTTCCTACAAGGCTGTGGAAATGGCTGCTTCTAGCAGGTTCTCTGTGACAGTGTCACAAGCATGTGTCCTCACAAGACTGTGGCACAGCAGAGCCACTTCAAAGACCTCCTGACAAATGTCTATTTCTGGAAGATTAGAAATCTTCCCATCGAATCTAAGCCTCAAATATTAGTGCTCATTGCACTTGTCCCTCAGTTATTTGTTGTTACTTGGTGCTGTGGAATCAGGTCTGACTCATAGCAGCTGTCATAGGATTTTCCATCGCTGATTGCTTCAGGATTACTTCAGCAGTGGATTGCCATGTCCTTTTCCCTTTATGCAGTGGTGGGGATAGAACCTGGGTCCTCAGAGAGTATGTAGCAGCACTCTACCAACTGAGCTAAACCCCAGCCCACTTACCCCTAGGATGCAAACATTTCACAAGAGGAGTCTGGAAGTTTAACTGCAAGACTTGTATTTCCTTGGTGTCTTCAAGACCTTGGGATCTCAGGTCCAAGGCAACCAGGAAAGATTAAACTGATCAATTGACTGATAATCAGTACATGTTCTCCAGTGACCAAGTACGTAAGTGGTCATCTCCAAATTTTAAAAACCTTTTTATTGAAATGAGACCATTGGTGGAGAGGAAGTACTCCAGCAGGATGGGAAGGGGAACATGAGAGAGTAATGGGGTGGGGGGCATGAGCAATGTACAATGATATGCACATGCAGAAATGTCATAAGAAAACCCATCAATTTGTACACCAACTAAAATACTCCAAATTTTTAAATCATGAAAAAGAATGTAGGTAAAAGATTATTTCTCAAAATGCATGATCCATAGAGATTGATTGGTTTGATGGGGGAGTAATGGTAAAATAAGGCGAAGAAGGGGAAAATGAGTAAAGTTTTCTTCCACCATAGGACTTATCTGGATGTTTATTGTGCTGATGATATCTTCAGAGGAGATGGAATAAGCATCAAGTTTTTTCCAAGCTATTTTAAGTGTTTAGTTGTTATAGTGTTCTTTGAAACAGTTTCCAAAATATCCTAATAGAAGATTATTAATTCATCCATGTGTTCATCTAGGGCACAGTATTTCATGACAAATGGACCAACTTGATACTCCCCTTTATGCAAGTATCACAAAGTTGGGAATTAAAATGGCCTTAAGACCTTAAACTTTCCCAAAGGGCTCCCAAAGTAGCCATGCATCCCTGGTAGGACTCACATTATGGTGATAGCCTACTCACAGTACCCACATGGATGATGATTGAAAGGTGCTGTTTATACAGGTAACAGTGATAGGCGCTTGTTACCCTCCAAGGCAAATAGGAAAATGTAATGAGGCTTTGCTTAAATGAAGGTTGAATGCCAGGACCTGGTCCCGCCCCTCCCCTGGAGTAATGAAATGTATTGCCATTTCTCCCCTTCATTTGAGTGGGATCTCATTACAGGCACTGCCTGGATGCCTGTAATGTGGGTCTCCTGGGGACAAGCCTGAGGTATGGAGATGTGCCTTATTATCAAGATTTATGCTCATTGAAAATCCTTCATTCTTCATCCACACATGTAGGTTCTGGCCTGATGCTTCTCCACCCACCTATCAAAAAAAAAAAAAAATCATTGACCAGCTGAGAGACTGAGCCTAGAGCCATTAACCAGCTAGTCATGTCTTCCTAAAGAAATGTTTTGGTTTCCCATCATTCCTGCTGGTGTTTGGGAATATAAAAAGCCCAAGATGTGCTCATGATGTTGTCTCTGTGGCCCTGGGTAGGGTTGCTCAGCATGTGCCTGGTAGGACAATGTGTTGGGGGCTCTTTGCAACGAGGTGTGGATAATTTCTATGAGATGGCATTGCTGGAGAACATGAAGTCCTTTTTAGACATGATTCCCCATGCTCTGTCAGGAAAGTGGCCCCATACCATCCACGTGGCCTTCAGAAAGTTGTACAACAGATCAGGAGAGTCCATGCTATGCCTCACTCAGCCCAGATGCCCTAGCCAGGGATTTATGATCTCACCCAGTAAGTCTGTGCTCAGTGCACTGACTACTATGTCTACCATCATGCACTCACTATTGTTATTGTTGTTGTTAGGTGCCATCAAGTCAGTATCAGACTCACAGCAATTCTGCATACAACAGGCAAAACACTATTGTCAGTGTTTCTCTGCTGTTCGTAGGGTTTTCATTGGCAGATTGATTTTTGGGAGTGGGTTGCCGGGTCCTTCTCCCAAGCCTACAGTACCTGGTGTTTCCAGGTGGTCTCCCATCCAAGTACTAATCAGGACAGACCCTGCTTAGCTTCCGAGATCTGATGGGATCGGATGCCACAGGGCTACAGCTGCACTCACTATTAGCTGTTATTAAATACACTGCAAAGGAGTGAGTCAGCCATTGTCCTATTTCACTGTTTTGCAATAAAGGGCTTTGGCCGAATAATTCATAAGTCCACCACTTGCTGAGGATGGTCACTGTCTCTAGCCTTCCCACCAAGATGATCATAGGAGATGTGTGTCCTCCTTTGCCAGTTGAGAGCTGGAGCTCAGAGGCCACATGACCTGCCCTTAACCCACCTTGAAGCCACAGGACCCAACTCCAGAACCCACTCACCTCCCATGGTGCTGGAGTCCCCACACCGCTTCATGGGTGTGTTTGTCCTTGAAACATATCTCACAAGCTGACTCAAAGAAAGGTCAAATTTCCTCAGCAGTTGATTAAAGGAGCCATGACAGTCCCTGTTATAACAGCCCCCAAGAGTGGGCAGACGATGCTTGGCATCCAGAGAGCAAGGGCCATGGAGAAGTCATCCCGCTGGGAGGAATCTCATGTCCTCTGCCAGGACCTAGGTGCACCATCTCCAAAAATGACTGTGCCAAACACCACAAATCCCAAGGCCATGATAAGTTGGGGCTGGGAGGAAATCAGGAGAGGTGGCCAGGAGAAAAAAGTGCCTAAGAAAGATGGAGGTACCATCATCACAAGGCCTCCACGAACAGATGTAGAATTTGGCCATGTTTCATTCACAGAGAGAGGGCTGTAATTTGAGGAAAGAAGGTGAAAGCAGGTTTCCAAGAGACACAGGCATGACTTCTCTCCTTCACCTGACATGCAGGCAAGTCTTTCCTAATTCTCTGCTATCTCCTCACTCAGGCAGGCCACCCTCTCTCCCCACCACAGGCAGGTGCCCTAAAGGGAGGCAGCTGGAGAACCCAAAGCTGTCATAGCCCCTGTGAAGGCACCTGTAAGAGCAGCTCCCAGTCCTTGCTGTGATGTGGGGACCATCGTTCTGCACTGGACATGCCATGGTGCCAGCCCCAACAACCAACTTTCAATATCTCAGCCTTGAGCCCCAAACAGACCTCTTCCACCCTCTGAGGTTCCACCCTCTTGAGTGGCTTGTTCAACCCCTGCTCTGGGTCCTCCTTGTTGAAACAGTGAAAGGTGCTCCCAGATCTGATGTGGTTTGGGGCAGGAATCAATAAAAGGCAGAGTGCAGTTCCCTGAGGATGGCAGCACCTGAGTATTTATATACACTTGTATTTTCCTGCTCTGGGCTTTTTCTTTGCCTGCCAGAGCCAGAGCGCTTCCTGTGATGTCTGCTCAGCAGACTCAGTTTTAATGTCAGACGGAGATCGGCTGTGTGCTTGTTTTGCACAATTAAACCATCTCAGGCTGGCTGAGTGCTTTCGTTTCATGTCAACTACACATCTCAGAGAACCCCAGCCTGCTCTTGTTCCCTATTTTGTTTGTTTTGTAGACTTACATTTAATAAGTTGGCTATTTCTGAGAGAAAACATCCTCAACAAGCACATAACATACTATCAAATTCTGGTCCATGATCAAGACCCTGAGAGCATCAATAGGACTCAGAGTCGAGGACATGAATCCAGCCTCCGTGGTGTGGCTTGATGGCCTTTCTGTGCTTCATGCTCCTCTTCTTCAAAATGGGAACAAAAGTTGCAGGTTGATGACATGGATACATATTTATCGAACATTTTAAATGGTTTGTTAAAGCACAGGCGCTGGGGAGATGATTATTTCATGGAGAAACCACTCACAAGACAATTGTGTGAAACATGGTCATCGCCAGCCTTGTAGATTTGTGATTCGGAAAAGTTGCCACCCATTTCTGATTGTTCACACCCCTTGGCTGGCCAGTAACTTCCTGCCACTCCCAGAAGGGACAGTATTCAGACATCTTGTGCCCACACCACCTGCCTGCAGTCACTGAGGTTATCTGCAGGCTTTGGGAACTGAGAATAACTCTGCCTTTACTCAAAGCCTCAAAGTTCCTTACCAAGGAAGCATGATCAGCAAATGGGCAGACCTAATCTCTCCTCTTCTCAGAAGAATGTGCCTGTGGTCTGATGGCCAGAGCCATAATCCCTTGAAAAATAATCTCATCAAAGATAAAAACCAGCAACAACAATGACAACATCAGACCCACCCAAAGACCTGTGTCTCAAATGAAAATAATAAAATATGGAGGGAGAAAGAAATAACCAAGACAATCAGTTCAAAAGCCCCCAGTCTAGCTTTCAACCAATATTTTCTTAAACTGATTGGCAGGATGGCAGTGGTTTGTTTAGTGGGAGTGGAATTTATAGAACATGGAGAGAGAATTCCAAGAGGGAATTTGCTTTCTTCCAAGTGAATAGCATGTAACAAGGTCCTGCTGTGCAGAGGGGCTTGGGACTCGCTCTAGATGCACACCCGCGTCTTTTCAGTTCATTGTCATAGCTAGAGTTATAACATTCATCTGTGGTTTATGCTTGTAGACTTGGCATGAGATAAACTGTGAAGGTGTGGTAACATAGATAGCTATTGCTGTTGCAGTTGTTGGGAAATATATAGGGAGACAACAAGTGCAAACACAGAGAGCTATGCACAAATCACACCAGACATCCACCTCCCCACCAGAACACTGTGTCTGAGACTGAAGGAGTGACGATGTTCCTGAAGTCTCCACTCACACTTACACTTTCCAAATTGCTAACGCCCTGGAATCAGAGTCCTCAAGGAGATGGGAGCCTCAGGAACCCACTCTTTGTACAGCCCTGGTACTTGGGCCAAACTCATCATTTTATAGTTGATGATGAAGAGGCTCAAGGAGACCCAGAGACTTGCCCAAGTGCATGCAATGAGCTAACCATAAGCCCACAGGGAGAGCACTGAAGGCTGTACCACCAGACCTAAATAGCACTGATTTATGCCCTAATGTTCCACGTGAAAAAGATGCTGAATAGGAAGAAATGGAGACTTGGCAGAGGAAGGGTCCATGCAAGCTTCTGCCATGGTTCATTAGAGCTGTGTGTCAGGTTAGGAATCCCTCTACCAGGGAACTGAGGTCTCCCTACCAATAAGAGAGCTTAGAACTTCCTGGCTATATCGTTTATCTCTGCTAATGTTTACCTATGGGGCTGAGGGTTAGCTCAGTTGGTAGAGCTCTGCACTGCAGTCTCTGAAGTCCAGAGTTCGATTCCCAGCACCACAAAAATGGGAGAAGGACATGGCATCCCACTCCCAAGGCAATCCCGAAACAATCTGCCATTGAAAACCCTATGAGGGTCGCTATGAGTCAGGACACGACTCGACGGCACCTAACAACAACAATGTTTACCTACGGGGCTGGGGTTTAGCTCAGTCCGTAGAGCACTGCCTCCACTGCATACCCCTAAGACCCAGCTTAAATGCTGCTCCCCAATCCACCAGCCCGCATATCTCTCTCTTCTGGAATACTTTTGGTATTTTTGATCAGTGTGACTCAGCTTAGCACATTGTTTTGTAAAGTCCTCTTGGATGCCTAGAGTCTTGTATGAGTAGATCTTGTTTCCCACACCCTGCATCTTGTCTTGGAGTGGGCACCTCTCCAGCCAACACCTGGAGCTATGTCTACCTGCAAGGGGATGCAACCCTCTTTCCCTCTCCTGGCTTGGTTGCCAAAATTTAGTCCAGATGGCTGCAAATCTCTGCTCTCTTTGAGGCATGGGACTTCCTTTCCTTTTAAAACCAGAGGGAAGCCAATCATGCCCGTTAGAAGCGCAGAAAATAATCACAGTTATAATTCCTATGTGCACATCTTGTTTCTTTTCAAAAGCTCTTTCAATTACAAGACATTTTGATCCTCCAAAAAGAGTCAGGTACATCAGGAAGGTGTCATTGTTTTAAAGTAAGAAGGAAGACTGTAAAAAGGTAAGCCACTTACTACATGATGGATTGAGGATTAGCACCCAAGTATCTCGGTTTCTGGTCCAGCAGACCTTCCGCTGTATGTTGCTGACATCTGACACCTGTCTTAAGGAGGCAGATAGAATGGTCTTACAGGGCAGCAGGAAGGCCAGCATGGCTCCCCTGAGTGTTCAGTCTGCCTGTTAGATAAAGCCATGTCTCCCAATGCACTAGGCTCCAGCTCTCTCTGCTTCTGGGACAACTCATTCTTTCATCCTGGCACCCATTTCTCTCTCTGCAAATGCACAGAGTGATTACTCCCTCTTCCCTCAAAGGGTTCTTTCTCTGAAAGGTAATGCATAAAAAGCAAAATGTCTCCAGACTTAGAGGCTGCTTCCTTAGTTCATTCCTAAGATAAGTGAAAGGGGGCATTGCAGAGCAACAGGCTATGGAAGGTCCACAGGAGGAAATCAAAGGGTCACATTATGGTGTGGAGACCATGGCCACTGTCTCCAACAGAAATAGAGAGCCACTGTTCATCCAAGAGCAGAACAGGAAAATCGAGTCCTTATGCTTTGGGACAACAAAGGTAAAGGACTACTCTGGATATTGCTTTTGTTGGTTTCGTAAAAGAAAAAAAGCCAGTACAGGGAGTTAGAGATAGACACACTATCTTGAAGGGAGAAGACATCATCAGCAAAACATTCAAAGAATGATTTGTCTGCAGGGAAAGAAATGCTGATGATGTAAGGAAATGCCTGCAGAAAGTATATAGTAAGAGCATTAATAATTAACTCTTGGGGACAGTGTCCGGGGATTTTTTGCTCTAATTTAAATTGTAGACATGAAAGTATTTTATTTAAGTTTACAGCTTAAGATGCTATGTGATGTTTTTTGAAGGCAGCATGTAACACACACACACACACACACACACACACACACACACACACACAGCAGCAGCAGCAGCAGCAGCAGCACTGGGAAGAATTTGAACTGCTGCTGGAAACCACAAATTGAATGTGTTGTTGTTGTTAGGTGCCCTCGAGTCAGTATCCGACTCATAGCGACCCTCATAGGGTTTTCAATGGCTGACTGTTTCGGGATTGCCTTGGGAGTGGATTGCCAGGCCCTTCTCCCAACAAATGGAATATAAGCTGTATATATTCTTTTAGGAAGAAGATTTGGATTTGAAAGTAATGATCATACTGGGTGTGGTGGCTCACACCTGTAATCCCTGTGACACAGGAGGGGGAGGAAGGAGGATCACAGGCTTGAGGTCAGAGACAGTGTGTGTAACTTAGCAAGACCCTGTCTCAATTTTAAAAAGTTTTTTAAACATAGGCTGAAGGTAAAGACCAATGGTAAAGCACTTGCAAAGTATGTGCAAGGCCCTGAGTTCAACCCCCAGTACCACGCACACAAAAAGAAAGTTATAATCACTATTTGATAATAACCAATAATCAGTTTATAAAGTTATCATCTCAAAGAATAAAATGCTTAGCTGAGTTGCAATGAGTGTGGAAACATTGTAGATCTGCAGTTCACATTCAGCTAGAAATAACAATTTTCACCCAGGAAATATAAATAGCTGGAGACCCAGGAAATCTTTATACCTTTGGAATGTTGGTTACACCTTTCACTAAAAGACACCAAAGAGAAAGAGTTGATATGCTACACAGAAGCCATCTTCTTAGTTTTTGTCCTAAAAGGATAGATTTGTAAAATGATTCATGTACTTTCACAAAGGCAAGGCCTATTCAATCACATTTTCATTTGTTCAATCATTCAGTAATTATTAGCAATGTACTATTCTCCCTGGAACATTCTTTGACCCTGGAGATACATGGGGAGCCTGCCCACAGCCTTGTAGGTAAGGTGGTCTGCAGTCTCCTAGGTGATCCAATGGTTAATTAGTTATTACAATGTGATGACTGATCTCCGTGCCTCTCATTCAAGAACTTGTCCTAATGGGAAGGTGGACATGGTTGGAATAAGCTTCTTTGAAGAGGTGACAATTGTCCTGAGCCCCAAAGAATAAGATTCAGCAAGGCAAAGAAAAGCACATCCCAGGGACAAGGCATATGTCTGAATTGAAAGCAGAAGCAGAACAACCAGATGCAGAAAGCACAGAGAAACAGGAAGGCACAGTGTGAGATAGGTTTGGAGAGTTTGGAAGCACCCAAAATCACATCATCTTAGATATCTTGTTTAGAAATCAAAATAAGAGGACGGTATTCATGGAAGGGTATGATGATTAATTTTAGTTCTCAACTTGATTGAATAAAGAAATGACTAGGGGTTTAGCGAAGCACACCTCTGGGTGTGACTGTGATGGCATTTCCAGAGATAATCTGATCTCGAGAGTTCTGACCTAAATAATAGATTAATCACCAGATGGATTCATAAAATAATAGAATTTTTCAGAGATGAAAAGTAGGAGGTTGAGGCTTTAGAGAAAGCAGGTCATGGGAAGTATACTCTTGGGACTATATCTTGCCCTTACTCCTTCCTGTAGTCCCCTTCTCTCTGCTTCCTGGTCCACCATGATGTGAACTGCTCTGTTCCACCACACCCTCTCTCTCACGGACTGACCTTCTGAAACTGTGAACCAAGATAATTTCTTTTCCCTTGAGTTGTTTCTGTCAGGTATTTGGTCATCTTAATGAAAAACTAATTAATGCAAAGGGCTTTGGTTAGAAAAGTTCAAGAATTAAAAAAAAAGACCATTCTGTCTCATGGTGAAGAGAAGACAGAATTTCATCTATTTTGGTAGGCCACCTGGGAGGCTACTGAAGTAGACCAGGTGATCCTGTACCAAGATAACAATGGTAGAAATAGAGATGTTAATGAAGTGAATTTATTAGGATCTGGGTAGATTGAAGAAAGAAAGATGTGTTGGTGATTATTGCCAGAATATTGAGTTTGGCAATTCGATGAGGAAAGCTAAGGAAGAGAATATGTGAAGAAAGAAGGAAAGATGGTAGATGTGGGATGCCTCACATGTAAAAGTCAAGCAGGATGAGATCTGAATAATGTCCACTCAGTTTGGTGCCATGGAAGAAATCATCAGTGACCCTCACGAGGGACATTTCAGTAGGATGATGATGCCAGAAGTCCCATTGCAATGAAATGATAGGTGAATGGGAAACAAAGGGGGTAGGTGGCTCCGATAGATAGAGGTGAGTACTTAGAAAGCAGTTTCTCGACCTTGATGCTATTGACATTTGGGGCCAGGTAATTGTTATTTATCCTACGTGTGTAGGATGTTGGTTATCATCTCTGCCTTCTCCCTGTCCCATACCAGCCGCAACTCCTATAAGTTACGACAACCAAAAATGTCTGCAGACATCGTCCAGTGTCCCCTGGGGAAGCCTTCCCCTCCCATTGAAGCTACTGAGTCAGAGGACAGTGAGAGGTCCAGGAAAAATTGCATTTTTAAAAAGTGGGTGACAGTTAAATAAATGTTTAGAATCCAATGATAAGGATATGGTTGAGGTAAAGAATATAGAAGAAATGACAAAAGAGGCAATATTACATCTGAGAAAGTGGAAAGGCATAAAATTCACCAGGAAGGGTTTGGCCCCTGGGGGCAGGAGAACCAGGTCCTCTGATTATTCTAGCTATGAAAAATATCACCTGGCCAAGGAAAAGCTTTATGACCCAAAGGGCAAGAGGATCCCAGACCAATGCTGATAGGAGGGAGTGCAGGAGAAATTGGAATAGGTGCAAATCCAGTCCCACAAAAGACCTCAAACAATTTACCCAATAATTTTGAGCCATAGTTTACTAATGGTGATAAAAATGTGTACCTCAGAGAATAACCACAGGAAATAAATTTTAAGAGATTAATACATATGTGATTCCTTAAGTGAGTGCTTGACACACAGAAAGGACTCAACAAGTAATTGTTCATAGATTATATGTCAGAGCAGGTACATAAAAAATATGAAATATGGTCAAGGACTTCAAAAAGTAGATTCCAGTGTGGTTCCAAGGAACCAGAAATGGAGATACAACGTTTGATAAAGCTTGAAAAATGTGCCTCGTGGACAGACTAAGTAGTTCAAGTAATGAACATTTGAACTCACTAGAGATGCGGAAAAGCTCTATCTTGCAAAAACATTAGTAAAACTCAGATGTGTTGAGCTGATCTTCCACTTGCTTGAGTTGGAGTCAGATGGTGGGGAATGCAGTGCACAATGCATGGCTGTGTATGCATTTTGGTTATTCATAGCTGCCTCATGAAGAGTGAAATCCATAAAGCGTGGGGGCTGTTATTGATGACGGCATGATTATATGTCTCTTACTGCACATATATATCAGCCTGGCATTTTTCTACTTACTCTGGGAATTTTATAAGGCATAGTTCAATGGCATTCTTGCTTAGTGAATAATTTTAATTTGTGCATCTAGAATGATAGATTTGTGAATGTTAGCAACAGCAAAGTCCCATCACTCATCTACTTCTTCCTGCTGCTGCTGACTTGCTCTCTCTACCCAATCATCCATCTGATGTTCTCACCAATACAACTTGAAATATCTCAAGCTGGAAGGCTTTCCTCCTCCTTTAATACAACGTGTGGTCAATCAGTATGAAGGGTACTCTGATATAATACCTTGCTCCTATTCTACTAAGACAAATAGCATCATACAACATTCTATTTTTAAATTTCTAATCACCATGTATATACTGATACATTGATGGTGTTTACCACAACCCACTTCACCACAGAAATAGCATCCTTCTTTCTAACCAAGTAAGGATATTGACTTAGGGCTAGTTTTGTTGATTATTTTGTTTGACTTATTTAAATAAAAATCAAGCATGAAGAAATTTCCAAATACCACCAACTGATGACTAAGTTGCTACTATCAACCAACCCCACAGAATCAAGGTATAGTGCTAGACATCAACTTGTGCCATGCTTGAAGAAAATCTACTTTGAAGATGCTTAAGTATATTGTACAGATAAGAATGTCTTTGTAAGGAAAGACAGTGTACTTTTAAAACCAGCAGTCATATAATAAATGAAGATGCTAAATATAAGAAGTAGACTTCCATAAAGAATTGGAAGTGAGATTTGGTGGTAGTAAGCGCCATATTTTAAAAATGAGATATGCTCTGGGTCCACTTCACATCAGAATAATTTCTCTTTGTCATTCTTCCTGGAAGTCTGACTAGTTTCCTTGTTAAAGGGTAGAATAGTGTCCCTCTCTCCTACAGCCACTTGGTTGATGCTATCTCCAAATTTTGAAGATTCCTAAAACTTGGAATAGGGTTTGTTTTAGAAGCCATAGCTCTGAATGAAGGGGATACTATCACATACTTTACAAGAAGAGAAAATGTAAGCACTCAAGATGTTTCTCTGCCAAGATCATTCTGTGAAGGATGTGGGCTAAGATAGTGCAAACAGCAAAGTAGCAATATGTGCATTCATGGCACCTATATTCTATGGGGCGGGGGCTTAACTCAGTTGGTAGAGTGATGCTCAGCATGCTCTGAGGCCCTGGGTTCAATTCCTAGAACTGCAAAAATGGGAGAAGGACCTTCCAGCCCACTCCTGAAACTTCCCAAAACAATCATCCATTAAAAACCCTATAATGAGCACAGAAGTACTGAGAGAGTGTTAAGCATGGCACAGTGTTGAGAAGTGTTTCATTCTGTTGTACATAGGGTTGCTATGAGTTGGACCTGATTCAATGGCACCTAACAACAATATTCTATGTGGCCAAATATGTGACTTAAGGAGGTAAAGCAGGGAAACCAAGAAACAATTCCTTCATGATGCCTGGGCCTCTCGTTAGGAGGCTGGATGAACAGCTCATTCACCTGGTCTGTAAGGTGATGGATGGGGTTCAACTGCATGCTGACTGACACCTGCTCTACGTCCTGCATACCACCTGACTTCTCACCTGCAGATCATCTTCATCTCTCATGAGCAAGACTTTTTCCTGCTCCTTTGCAGCCCGATGTGTCTCCAAGAAGCCATCTCCACCTAGGGCATGCTCTGGACCTCTGTCCCTCAGCATCTTGACTCCCCCAACCACAGAAAGAGAGAGAGAGAGAGAGAGAGAGAGAGAGAGAGAGAGGTGTGGGGGGTGGAGAGACAACTGTCTCAAGCTACTAGCTACTAATGTGGTTGTGTGCACATGACAGGTGTCTTTTTGTGAAGAGATACCCTGGCCAGCTTAGCCCTCCCACACTTACCAAGCCTCACAGACAAAACTCCTCCAAGGTAACTAGAAATGAAGGCAGCACACAGTACGGTTGGCAGAATTTTGGTCAAAAATTTCAAGTTGTTGAAATATTTTGAATTGAGAGACCCTTCAGATACCTGTAGAATTGGACCAGTTCCGGGTAAATTGTGCAAAGCGGAGATAACAATGTTTCAGAATAGTCAAAGAACAAATAGAGAAGGTTTTAAAATAAAAACACAGTGAAATAAATGTTTTCAGATTTCAGATCCATTAGCCCAGATGGAATAATGAAATTCTCTTAATCAAAGTCAAAGGGAAAGAAAACATCTGTCTACTGAAAACCCTCAGAATTAGATTCCCAATAAGAACTAATACAATATTTTATAACTTTATATTATGGTTTTCATTAATGATTGCAAATATTCAGGGTCATGGATTATATGTAAAGGAATCTGCATGTCACTTCACTTATACATGCTACAAGTAGAACATGAAATTCCTCCTCCACAGATGAACAAGGGAGAGAAATTATTTAAGAGATATCATGCTTTTTTATAGTTATTGGCACATAAAACACTTTCTGTGGTAATTCCTGATGCAAAATTCAGGATTTATAGAATCTGGTCCTGTTCATGGAGTAATTATTATTTTATTACTAAAGCCCATAACTAAATCAAGGATGCTTATTTAAATTGGCAGTTAGCTGTGAAAATGCAAGGGTGAAAAGAGGTAGTAGCAATATGTATTCATGGAAATAAATTATCTTTAAAGCTTAAGCATAGATTTGACTGTCCTATTTTTTGTATACTTTATTTCATCTAGCCCGTAAGTGCTGAGACTGAAAATAATATTTTAAGCAAAATGTTCCAGGCCTCCGTGGAGCCCCTCGATGGTGATAGCTGATGTTCCTAGAGGCCCCTCGTCCATGGACACATCACACATAGACACACATGCAGATGCTAACATGCATACACACACCCACCGCATGCACTCTGACTGCATTCCCAGTGCCTAGCTGCACCTCTCTCTTAATCAAAGGCGAAGAGAGGGAAAGCATCTGCCGGCTGCAAACACTCAGAATTAGATTCTCATGAAAGCCAAACAAAAAGGCAATAGGAAGAGGAAGTGGGAGATATTAAATTTTTCATCAGGTCCATTTCTCCAAAGCTTTTAGGATTTAAGCTCAAGAAGAGTGCTTTCTTGCTGATCCATCACTAGTCTAGTTTGAAGAATTTAGTAAATACTCCAAATCATAACACCAATAGGTTTGAAAATTTGCCCAAAAGATCATGAAAATGGATGCATGTGAGTGGTGGAGAAGAGATACTTAAGGAATCTTTAACAACTTGGATATTGTTTAATACCTTTCCTAATGAGTTGTAGGAATTAAGGGCTATTGCCTTGGTGGGACTTATATTTGGTGATTTGATGGGCAGCAAAACAGCTGCTAGACTTGAAAGTCCCAATCTTGCTTTTGCTTTATTACACCAAATGTGTTCATTATATTACAAGAATGTGTTTATGTTTGGACTCTTCCCCAAAAGTTCCTCTGCCTTTTCAAAGACTATAAAGTACCTATCGAGTGCTCTACCTACCTAGCTATCTACTATCCATATATCTCTCTTTATATCCCTAGGAAATTATCTGAAACATAGTAAGTGCTGAATAAATACATGAAATGCTTAATGAAAATCAGTAGACAAATGACTAGATTTTGAATGAACAAATAACCAGATTGAAACAACACAGTGTACTCCATAAAGGCGTCTAAGATCCAGAGCATTTATACAGAAGAGGGCATTTATAAAACAAAGGAAAAAAGACAATAGATTAGAAGAATAAATAGTCAGGATTTATGCTGTTATGGAAATAAGACCAGCATGCGGAGGCTCTAACTAGATTTTAGAGGGAATTAAAGCCCAGAGGAAAAAATTTTTAATTTATTTCAGTGGAAATTGAAGTCATTGTTTCTGAAAAGGAAAGATCCACTCTTAATTTAGGAGATACAAGATTAGACTAAAGTTACTCTTTTACTGATTAATGGTGGACCAAAATGGAGGAACTAGATGATCTTTAACATGCAGGACCTTTTCCTCTGTAGACTGATGTGATTAATTCATTGTTCCAGACAGAGCTTCAAAGTAAGTCCTTGAAACAAATCTGCTGTGAGGAGGTAAGACAGCTCAGACAGTTCAGAGAAATTTTTTCCTGGTTTGCCCAGCACAAGGCTGTGTGACCATCTAAAGTAAGTTAACTGTGCCAGCATTTAACTTCTTGATCTACATCATAGGGGTAAGACTATGCCATTTTTTTGCTTACAGAAGTTATAGTTCTAATTTTATAAGACACATCTTCAACTTGTACATTAGGTATATAAGCAGATATCGGTTATCCTTGTTAACTAATTTGTCATCAAACTAAACAGATTTCTGTAAAATTGCCATACTTGTTCCCTGTGGAGAAAGCTAAAAGCTAAAACTAAGGAATAGCCTTTGCAGATTTTAGATGTTTGTTATTGAGCATTATTGAGTTACTAAGAAAAATGTTCATTGGTGCTATCAACAAAGTGAGAAGCAGAATGTCAGCAGAAGAGAGGAGAATACAATGCTGCCACGGAGGTTATTCTGTCAGGGGTGTCCATCTACATCTGGTCTGAGCAGACAGCCTCGTTAGTGTAAGCAGATCAAGGTTTGAAACACACCTAAAAAGAGAGCTTAAAGGCTTTATAACCAATAACATTATAATCCTCACTTTAGTAAGAGTGAGCAGTCTTAATACCATGGGGAGAACAAGAGGCCCAAATGAGACACGTGGTTAAGAGTAGCTGATGAGGTTCAGAGCAGCACATAAGGGAACATTACAAGGGTTTTCAGGCACACTGTTCTCCCCCCAAATAAAAGGTGGAAATGTTCTGAAAAGTGGAACCAAAGTAAAAACAGGATTAAAGCACACCAACTTAATAACTACAGTATAAAAGTTCAAAGTAAGGACAAATGTAATTGCTGGCATGAAGTAGATTTTTGGAGGGTCTACATAGGTACGTAAAAATCCCTATTATAAAAAGAACCACACACACACACACACACACACACACACACACAAACTATGGGCGTGGGCATGCATGCACACATACAGGGATAGAAGAGAAAGGAATTAGTAAGAATGCCAAAAGAAAAATTGCCCGAGTCACAATGAAAGGGGAGCTTTGAGCTTGAAAATTCACAGGTAGTTTGGCACAATGGTGCACACCTATAATCCCATTGACTTGGGAAGCTGAGGCAGGAGAATTGTAAATTCAAGGCCAGAGTTCGCCTCTGCAAGTTACTGAGACCCTGTCTCAAAATAAAAAAAATAAATAAAAAGGAGCCTAGGGGGTGTATCTTAGTGGTAGAGCATTTGCTCAGTATGTGTGAGGCCCTAGGTTCAACCCCTCAGTACTGAAAAAATAAAGAAAAAAGAAAAAAGAAAAAGAAAAAAGAAAATTCACAGACACTTGCATTTACTTTGTCTAGCAAAATGCTCTTTCCTCCACCTACTATTTTCACAGGTACTGTTTTGCAGGAAAAGCCTTTGGTAAGGCCCTTGTTCCACTGACCTAATGTGCTCTTGGGGTCTGATGCCCTCAACTAGTTTTCCTGCCCCTTACAGCTCTTGTCCTAAACAAGATGTCCTGTGGCATTCTCTATCTATTTCTTGCAAATTAGTGGGGATCTAGATTGATGATTCTGAGCCTTGTTGACCTAGCTGTATGCATGACCCCTGTTACTATCAGCTATTTCAAACACAAGACTCTGAGAATGAGAACAATCCATTTATTTTGTCATGCACAGTAACAGCAATCACAGCACTAATAAGGATAGTACACTACTTGTTGAACATTTGTCTTGATCCAAGCTACTATGTTGTTATCAGAAATCCCTTTGCTTTTTCTTAATAATCAAATGAGGTACAGATTTGTGACTAATTATTGTGTCTGAATAAACTGAGATTTGCAGAGATTTTTAAAAAGTCCATGATTTTACCAGATAGCTGACTCAGGATTGATACCCAGATCTGTTGGATGTCAAAGACTTGTTCTCAACCAGTGCATTTTATTGCTATTCCAGAACACCTGAAAACTCAATATACCTATTTTAGGGGAGATATAATACTGTATGCACTGATAAACAGAAGTTTGAGTAGCTTTTAAATACATATAATTTCTATGACAAACATATAATTTATGCTGCCATTATAACCCACCTACCTCCCCAACTGTTGAGCACCTGGAAATGTTAGTAGCAGATACATGCTGGGTGAATCACAGAGTCTGTTCTGATTGATTTTGAATTAAAAGCGTCAGAAGTAATGATGACGGGATAGCTAGACCTAAAGAAAGTAATTTGGCATTTTTGAAGTATGTTCTGTCAAATTAAGTGGTAGTCTTACCTTATTCTCAGAAATTGAAAAGGTCCAAGAATTATCTGAAAAGTTTATATCTTGGTACCGTGTATTTAGCAAAGATTTAAAGATTATGTCATAACTTCATTATCTAGAAAGTGTTGCCCTTCTTTGAGAAATTCCCAACAGCCCACTACTAGGAAATGTATGAAGTAATTTTTCCATAATTTTCTTCCCATAGTGACCTACATCAAGCAAAAATGAATACACAATGACACCAACTCAATGCTTTTTAAACTCTAGTTGCTCAGCCAAACAGCAGGCATAATAAACAGTGAGGTTTTTGCCACTTTGTATTAAATTGTCAAAAAGTAGATATAAGCTCGGTAATTGGTGAATGTTTTTTACATTTATTACTAGATCCAAATGACTTAATTATTTTCATATGTTGGAAGGAAGAACCTGATCCATTATTCTTTGTTCCTTAAACTTAGCTTTATATTTATCTATCGATTTGTGAAAAATATGAGGTATGATCATGGTAAAATTCTAGGCAATTCCAAAATATCTAGACAATTCAGACAGGTTTTGAAAATGAAAGTGAAAATCACAACTATAACACCGAGATACAAGAATTTTTAAAATTTTTAACTTGAGTCCTTTCAGACCTTTTGTTGTTGTTGTTGGGGGCTTGGGTTTTGTTTTATTTAAGCTTTTATTTGTTTCTTTATTTTTTTATTTTTTTAAAGTACTTAGTGATTGAACCCACTTATTTTATAAGTGCTCCTCTGCAGGCCTGCACCCCCAGCCCATTTTTTATTGTTTATTTTGAGTCAGGGTCTCATTAAATTACACAGACTGCCTGGGGCCTGGACCTCTTCATCCTCCTGCCTCTACTTCTTGAGCTGCTGGCATGACAGCCGTGCACCACTGTGCCAGGCCCATATGTTTTTCTGCATTCATATATATATACACACACAAACTTACACAAAACAGGATCATCCAATGCATGTAGTTCAAAAATTGATTTTTATTCTAACAATATGTTAAGTCCCTGAGTAAACATGTTGACAGGTAGAAGACTGCATATGCTCTCAGGCACATATACAAGCTAATTTAGTTAGTAAAGATCCAGGTACTGTATTTCTCTCCAGGATATCTGATGTGCAGAACAGTGTCTTTATAGGATACACTGGGCAAGATTTTAAAAACATGTTTTCAGAGATGATCTAAGGAGTATATGGCATATGACATATGAATAGATACAAATTTTAAAATAAAGCTCATCCCAGAATTTAGGAGGCTGAGGGAGGAGGATCCCAGCCTGGGCTACATAGTGAGACCTTGTCTCAAAAAAGAAAAAAAAGTTTTAATGTTCAAATAAAATTAAAACCCTCTTTTTTTGGAATTAAACCAATTGTCTAGGTTTTATTGTTGCTTATTTGTCTTTGAGTAAGAATGGTAGTAAAATTAAGTAGCAGAATAGTTCGCTAGTTTTGTGATTTCATCTGTTTTGGTCCCCTGCTTCTGCACTCCTATGATAGAACTGAGACCCAATAGTTCGGTAGTCAACTCGATATTTGTTTGATCCTATTAGAAGAGTAAATCTGCAGCCGTGCCTCTGTGGCATCTGATCCCATCAGATCTCGGAAGCTAAGCAGGGTCGGGTCTGGTTAGTCCTTGGATGGGAGACTGCTGTGGAACACCAGGTGCTGTAGGCTTGGGAGAAGGACCTGGTAGCCCACTCCCAAAAAACTTTCATTGCTACAGCACTTTAAAAAAATTACTGGCCCTTACATACAAAGTAAATATTTTCTGCTATACCTCATTTACTTTTGATGCTTGAATTGTTTTTACCTTCCCACTAAGAAAGTCTGTTTCAGAGTGACCTAAGACTGAAAGGGATATGAATTATGCCATCTTTCATTCAGTCAAGAAATATGTCGCAAGCAACTACTCTATGGCAGACTCTGTCCTCTGCTTTGAGGCTATAGTTATGGAAGAAAAAGATAAGGCAATAACCCCTTTCCTTTTTATCGTCGGGTTATTCGGATGAGGAAATAGAGATCCAGTGAAATTAAAGAGGTTATTGGCTAACTAATGGTAGAGCTTAGATGGACTCTCAATTTCACAATTATCAGAGGAATACTCTTTATACCGTTCTCTGTTAAAGTGGGCTGGGCTCACAAAACGCATGCCATCTTGGAAAGATGTTCGGTAAGCCAAGCATAAGCATCCTGGCAAAATTATTAACGATAAGCCAATGAGATGTACAGTGTTAGCAGATTCACTAGGTGAACATTGATAGAGATCAGGGTAGGAAAATAAGAAAAGGAGCAGAAATTTAAAAGCATAAATTCCAGTGTATGAAAAATGCAAGTCTGTCCCTGTCCCCGTCAACCTCAAGAGCTGATATGCCAAGCTACCGCTGGAAATGTCTACTTAAAACCTAGTAGAGCTTTATACTGATAATATCAGCTTCCATAATTGCTTTTCCCCAGAGAAAATTACAGCATTCCAGGATTTCTCTACCTCCCTTTGCTTTTGTGAGAATATGAAGGAAGACAAGTAAAATTTGCTTTGGGATATTGCCTAAATAACTTGAAGAAGAAAAAGTGAATCATAGTCATGGCCTGGCTAATTCACCAATCAGTGTTGCCCGGGAAAGAAAGGCAGGAAGCGCGAGTTCCTTCCAGAGGCCGTATCTGAGTAGCACACTTGTTCATGTACCCAGGGCACCCAATTCAAACTTTGAATCTGAAATTTCCTAATGGAAATCCTCCCTTTGGTGATCAAGGGGCCTGACAGCCAGAATCACTGGGATCACATGTTCCTCCCCACGGCAGGTGCTTGGATGACAAACTGACCTGCATGGAGGAGGTATCTGATCTTTTCTGCTACTTTAGGTGAATAATGACTCCTTAAAGCTGGCACATGTAAGGCTGAGTGGCAAACAAGCGCATTTAAAATAAACTACCTGGCAAATCTCCCATGTACTCTCATTGCCTGAGAACTTTAAAATCCAAATGCTTCAAATGAGGCCATTTACAACCCTATTGTTATTATCATTTCAGAGATTATCCTCATACTTTAACTCAATTTTCACTTATGTCTGTTGCATTATGGTTGGAAATCTGCACGAGGGCATTTGGGGGGAGCTACACTTTAGCCAATGTAGAGTGAGGCTCTATTAAAATAAGCGTCTCTTTTCTCAGACTTATTGTGATATGAAATGACGTGACTTTATCATAGGAAATCATGCCAACCTTTATTTTCTCCAAACCAGAGCAACCAACTTAGGTAAATAAGCAGACGTTCAGTTTAAAGAATGTGTCAGGAATGCCTATGTCATGAGTTTCCTGAAGGTGTCGGATTCAGGGCTCTACCTTATGAAATGGAGAGGAGAAAAGAAAGAAAGTTGCCTCAGTTGAATCGGTGGTTATTCAATAGGGTTGTCAGTCAAAGATCTCCAGGCTGCCTTCATCATTTTGAGATAGGAGAGATCTTCCTGCAAGAAGTGGATTGTTGTTGTCAGATGACATCAAGTCAGGTCCAACTCATAGCAACCCTATATGCAACAGAACAAAACACTCTCTGGCTCTGTATCAGCTGTATCTCTACTATTCATAGGGTTTCCAATGGCTGATTGTTTCAGGATTGCTTTGAGGGTGGGTTGCCATGTCCTTCTTCCATTTTTGTGATGCTGGAGATGGAACTCAGGGCCTCAGAGAATGCAGAATAAGCGCTCTACCAACTGAGGTAAACCCCAACCCCAAGAAGTGGATTGGATGTGATTTATTTGGGGCAAAGGTGAAGAGTGAACTCTAAGGGAGCAAAGAAGAAGGTCAGACATTGACCACCACACCCACAAGCCAGCTACCCCAACGGATAACTTGGGCATGGTGTTTCTGGGGAAACTCATTTCATGTCAAATTCTCATGCCTCAGAATTCCCTCCTGTGAATTAAGTGAGGAGCCAAGTAGTCCTGGGCCAGTTGCCCTCTGTGAGCACCAAAGTTACCTACCACCCTCGGGCTGCCTGGATGCATTGGACTTGGGTTTTGTCTATCTATGTCTGTGGCTGGCTCAAATTTTCTACCCACACATATGGAAACAGAACCCAGATGGAGCAAGTTGCAGCATTCGTACGCATTGTTGAATGTAGGGAAAATTGAGAGGAAATTGGCAAAAACTCCCAAACTGGGAAAACGGCTTTTGAATATCTGGTTTATAAATTAGAAATCTAGGTAAAATGAAAGTAATTTGGTTACACATTTGTACAAAACCCTTCCTGATTGGACAATTGGACTGAAAACTGATTGGCTCAGGCCATTCTGTGGGCGAGCTATATAAAGAGCTGCGCTGTGGCAGCTCAATCCTTTTTCACCTTTTCACCTTTTTTTGCCTTTTCGCCTGGACCACTGGACCACCGATGAGGAAACAGCTCTCCTGCTCCTCTCCCCTGGACCTTCAGTGAGGAAAGAACGCTCTCCCATCACAACCATCAACAAAGAAAACCCACTCTCCGTCTGATCATCAGTGAAGCAATAGCTGTCTCCTCGTGACCACCAAGACCACCAACACGGGTGTTTGCCCCTGGAAGGCAAAAGCGCCTGTGGCTTTTCCTTTCTCCAGTCTCCTCCTGCATCCTGAGGGCCGCACGAGTCCGCGCCCCTCACCCAAGGGTCCCGAGTGAATTGTGTTTAGTATCTGTGTGCGCGGCAGTGCCGCCCGTCCGAACCTCCAGGCCAGACTGGGAGGCACGTGCCCCACAGTTGAAGATGAGGAGAGAGCAAAACCAAGGACTAAATGCCAGAGGCAATGCAAAGTAGGTTCCCTGTGTCTCATGAGGAAGAGTCAAAGAATCAGAGAAATCTGCTCACAAAGCAGCTAAGGTGCCAACTGGCCCCTTCCATACCCACCAGCTCCCTGAATAGATGAAGGCCTAGAAAAATGTTTGGGGGTCTCAAGTTGCATTTTCTCAGGGCCCTAGAGTAGCACTGACTGCAGAGGATGAGCATGTATTAAGACCTAGCCCTAAAAGGCAGGAGGGTCCATCCTTCCACTTTGGGAATGAAGTGCTACTGGGGCTGGAAAGGAGTTGCTTCCAGGGCTCAAAATATATCTTGCAGCTAGGAAATTTCCCCACCTTACATTCTCCTGATCACACGATCTGCACCAACATGGTTTCTTGGGTGTATGATAACACTGTAAGGCTATGCTTCTTGTCCTCCAGTATAAGGCTCCCCACCACCAACCCAAGGAGAAATCTGGAACAGTTGTAACTAGAATTGAACTAGCCATGGTGGTAACCAAGCAAGTTCTCCTACCTGAAGCCAGAACTGTACTGACCTAAGGTCTTACTCACTTGATGTCAACTCAGGACCTCAGAGCCCAGGGACACTAACCAAAAGGTCCCCTGTGCCCAGCTCCACCTCACAACCTGGAAGACTTAGGCATGGGCATTTCACTGGGTGCCTCCCAGGCTCTCTGGTGAGTGCCATGAGCACAGCCCGACCTCTTCCTGGCCTTATTTAGGCAGAAACTCAAACTATTGTTTAGTTTTTCTCTCCAATTTCCTTTTTTATGGTGCTGCATTATCTGTAGCAACAGTTTTTCCAAGAAGTTCCAAAAAGCCTTCAGCTAAAATTTAATTTGAACTTGGACAAGAGAAATGTTTTGCTGCCATAAAGCAAGGGCTTTCAGTTCTTTTCAGTGATAAGTGCTGTTCACATCATGACATGCCCATTTCACTCTTCCCTTTGCCTCTTCTCTGTTTTCTTTCTCTGCCATGGCTGTGGCAATCATCCTTGACAGTTTCTCCAGAATCCAGTGACTGCTCAGACCCAGCTCTACTCCTGGCATTACCATGAACACAAAGGGTCTCCATAGTGACTGCACTATGGCCAAATTGCATAATTTTCCATGTACTTGGCAAGGTGTAAACACTCCTTCCAAAGAATTTCTTACTCTCACAGCATAAAACCCATCAGAAATGTGAGTGCACCAGAGTGCCTTCTCCTTGACTCTAAAGATCTACACTGCCCACTGCAGTTGTTTTTTTAGACACATGTGGCTCCTCAAGGTTAATCAAAGTTAGATAGCATTTTAAATTTAGTTCCTCTGTCTCTCCAGCCATATTCTTTTAGAAAAACATTCCAGTTTTAATTTAAAAATAACAATTGCATCTATGTATGGGGTATAATGTGATATTTCAATACATGTGTACATTGTGGATTGACCAAATCAGGCTAATTAATACATCCATCTCCTCAAACACTTACTGTTTCATTGTGGTGAAAACATTTAAAATACATTCTTTTAGCTATTTTGAAATATACATTATTATTAACCATGGTCATCTTAAAATGCAATAGATTACCCAAACCTATTTCTCCTCTATAATGGAAACTTTGAACCATTTGAGCAACTTCTGCACTTCCCCTATCCATTCCTTGTCCCTCAGCCTCTGGAAACTGCCATTATACTCTCTATTTCTATGAGTTCACACCACATATAAGTGAGACCATACAGTATTTTTCTCTCACTGCCTGGTTTATTTCACTTAGCATAATTTCCTCTAGGCCTGTCTATGTTGTTGCAAATGACAGAATTTCTTGAAGTCTGAATATTACTGCAATATATATGTATACACACACACACACACATGCACGCACACATGCACGCACACATACACATAGTTTTAAAACCATTCATCCATTGAAGGACACTTAGGTTGTTTCCATATCTTATTAATTGTGATTAATGCTGCAATGAACATAGGCATATAAGCATCTCTTCAACATACTAATTTCAATTTATTTGGATATATACTCAAATGAAATTGTTCAATCATATGGTAATTCTATTTTTAGTTTTAGGAGCAATCACTCCACTGTTCTCCACAGTACTACTAATAGAGTACAAGAGTTCCATTTTCTCCACATTTTCACCAACACTTACTATCTTTCATCTTTTGATTTATTTCATTGGTTTGTTTGTTTGTTTGTTTGTTTTGTTTGAGACAGGGTCTCACTATGTAGCTCGGGCTGGCCTTGCACTCTCCATTTAGCCTAGGGTAGCCTCACACTCTGAAACCTCCTGCCTCAGCATCCCCCTGCCTCAGTATCCCAAGTGCTTGGGTGACATGAGCCACCATGCTCAGCTTCTTTCCTCTTTTTGATAGTAGCAAGGTGATATCTCTTCCTGGCTTTAATTTGCATTTCTCTGATGAGTGAGACAGTTGACCGTTTGTGTATTTCTTTTTTAGTAATTTCTATCCAGGTGGTATACCTATTTTTAAACAGGGTTCTTTGTTTTCTTGTAGAATAGTTTGAGTGTTGATAAATGTTTGAGTGGTGATAAATGGTCAGACTTTGTTTTGTCTGAGAAAGTCTTTATCACTCCTTCATCTATGAAAGACAGAATTGCTAGGTAAAGTTCTTGGTTGGCATGATTTTCCCTTCAAGATTTTGAATATATCATTCCACTCTCCTCTGACCTACAAAGTTACTTCTGAGAAATCTACTGATAGTCTTATAGCACTCTCTCTGTCTTTAACTTTCAACAATTTGATTATGATATTTCTTTGTGTGGTGTCTTTGGATCTCTTTGGATTCACCCTATTTGTTATTCTCTGAGCTTCCTACACTGGACTTTCTGTTTCTTTCTCCAGACTTCTAAAGTTTTCTGCCATTATGTCTTCAAATATGATTTCTGTCCCTTTCCCTCACTCTTCCCCTCCTGACCACTGAGAATGTGTAAGTTATTTAGCTTGATAATGTCCCATAAGTTCCTTAAGATATCTTAACTCTGTTTCATTCTTTTCTTCCTGATCTTCAGATTGGATGACTTCCAGAAACCTGCCTTCGAGTTCACTGATCCTTTCTCTTTTTCTGCTTAATCTAGTCTGCTACTGAATCCTTGTTAACTTTCTCTGTTCAATTATAGTATTTTTCCACTCTATGATTTCTGTTTGATACTTTTGAAAACTTTCTATCTCTTTGTTGAAGTTCTAAGTTTTTTCTGCACTGCTCTCTTGACCTTAATGAGCGTGTTTGTGACAATTTTCTATCTTCTATTGGGTAAATTTTCTATTGGGTAAATCACATATCTCCAATTCCTCAGGTGGGTTTCTATATCTTTTTCTTATTCTTTTATTTGGAGTCTATGTTCCGTTTCTTCATTTTTCATAAATAACTGTGTTTGTTAGTACACATTAGATGGACAGCTGCCTCAGCCAGTCTTTCCAGACTTGCCTTGTGTAAAAGGATTCCATCCTTCTTTTCTACCTGGCCAGAGATTTCAAGGTGATTGTTGCATTTATCCAGACTACTGTCTCCAATTTTGGTGATCCACTGAAGATTAAGTATGCCAGATCCTGTCAGTACTTATGCTCAGTGGGGTAGAAGCCAGACCCTCAAGACTCAGCTGGAAAGGCTGAGGTGTTATATTTCTGTTTTTTCCAGCCTCATATTGCACCTGAGCATGGATATGATTCTCCAACTTTTATGCACTAAGCTGAGGAGAGGTTCTGTGGCAAATGCCTATAGTCAAGGTTCGGGCTGCACCCTGTGATCCTCAAGAGAGAGCTGCTAGAAATGGGCTTGTTGTACGTCCCCCTCTTTGTTTTATGTGGTCTAGGGATGCTCAAGAATGCTAAACCCCATCGACTTTCAGAGCTAGGTTGTTAAGAATATAGCACCTTGGGTGGGAACCATAAAAGTTGTGGCGTTTGGCGCTTGGATAAACTCCTTCCGGAGGAATAGGGAGCCCGGGGTTTATCATGGGAGTGACCCAGAGGAAAGGGTTGGGACATGCCACTTTCCTGCTCACGCTGCCTGAGGGCTGCTGTTTGCTCTAATAGCTCCCTGATGCAAGTTAGTTAGAGTGAAGACCATCAAATAGCTGTTGGAAAAATATGCAGCAAACCACCTCTTGCAGTGAAAATGAGATCTGAGTTTTCACACCCCTTTTCCTCACTGTTCCTAGAGATGTAGCTCCTCAAGGCTCGGAAGCCTGTCTACAAACACCTCTTTTTTCTGCAATGCAGGGAGGCTAGCACATGCCTAGTCTCTTCTGCTCCCAGAGCTAGGAAGCTTGGAATGCATTGCCTGGGGTAGAAATTATAAAAGTTGGGGGATTTTGATGCATGTGCAAAATCCTTTCAGGAGGAATTGAAGGTGTGGTTGGGGTGAGCTGGGGGAAAGACTCAGGAATTGCCAAATCGTTACTCAAGCTCCCAAAGGGTTACCTTTGACTCTCTTTTACTACCAAGTAAAAATTATTTAGAAGCCAGGTCATTAAGTAGCCAGTGGAAGAATGTGTCATAACCCCTTTTGAAGGAGGAACAATAAGCTCCTCTTTTTAAACTTCTTTTCTGTCCTGTTCCTGTAGTGGGGAGTGTAGTCCCTGGAAATGTTTGCATGTTTCTTTAAAACCACCTCTTTAACTGTCATCTAGGGAAACTAATATATGCTTAGCCCCCTCTGTTTCCAGAGCTAGATTTATGACACAGTCCCTCAGGTTGTTGTTATTGTTGTTGTTGTTAGGTGCTATGAAAGTTAGGGCGCTCGATGTGTGGACAACTTTCCAAGATTGGTTAATAGATCTGGGATAGTCACTAAAGCAAGCTGAGGAACAAGGCTTGAGATGTATCATTGGCCACCCCCCACCCCAATGCTTCCATATTGGATGCCCAGATCTAAAACATGATTGTTAGTGCAGCAAGGTTTTTCAGACAGTGCTGGTCCATACTGAAATGGTGTCCCACTGCATAAAAGAGAGCATATGAAAAATCTTTTCCAGAGAATAGGCATTAGAAAAACTTCCCAGCATCACAAGGTCATTGAGAGACATTAAAATTCCAAATTAATTTCTCATGCAAATAATTGGAAAGCAATTAACAATTAGTGGATATTATGCTAAAATAGAGGGCTATACAAGTTGATATTAAACTAACTCAGCAACTATGGTTCCCAAAGCTTTAAGTTTATCTTTCTATATATTCAGGATTGCCCTATATCAGTAATACTCTATATACTCACGCATGCTAGGCAAGCACTCACTTGACCAAAGAGCTACGTCCCCAGTCCTTGAATCACGTACTCTGGAACTTAGATCTACTTAATATTGTGAGGCCTTAATTTCTTTGGAAATAGCCTCACTCTTTGGGCTTCTTGTAATAGCTATGACAATTCCAGCCTCACTCAATTGACTTGAGGATTCGATGGCCGCAGCCAATGTAAAACACTTTTCTCGGTACCAATATACAGAAGGTATCAATTCTTTTATATTTTGTCAGATATGCTCAGTCAACTCATCTTCAAATGATTTCTCCCTTTTTCGCCTCTGCCCCAAGGCTTCCCTGACTACACAAAGTCCAACCCTATCCAAGCTCCAGCCATTCCTGTCTTGCTGACTTTGCTTTCTTGTTCTCCATAGAATTTCTCATCCACTAACATCACACAGGCACATGCGCACAGACACGCACGCATACACACACACATTTAATGGGAACAACAAACTACCTGACGAAAGAGATTTGTGTTGCTTTATTTAATGTTATATTCTAAGCATGAAAATAAGCTTACCATGGAGTTGGTGAGCAGTAAATATTTACTGAATGAATATAGTCGTCCCAATGAGTATTCTACTTCCTTTAATTAGAAAGTCACCATAGCATTCAAAAACATTTTAAGCATTCCTACCCAATATCATTCCCAACCCCCGGCAACATATGGAACAAAATGGAACAAAACCAGCAAAGAAAAACAAACTTGATTTGAGATACTTCCTATGATGATATTTGATTGTTACTGATTTTGTGGCAAAGGCCTTTAATGTGTTGTTGTGTTGTTGTTGTTGTTGTTGTTGTTGTTGTTGTTGTTGTTGTTGTTAGGTGCTGTCGGGTCATAGCTGACAATACCACTATTGTCAGTGCTTCTCTGCTGTTCATAGGGTTTTCAATGGTGGATTGATTTGGGGGAGTGGGTTGCCAGGTCCTTCTCCCTTTAATGTGTTAGGGCAGGTTTAGGTTAGATTCTAATGAAGGAGAAACTATATCAGAAGGGAGTTCTTGACCTGAGATTAGCAATAAGTATGATAGAATCATCAGGGACTTTTAAGATGTCATCAATTCTATCCTTCATCTCCAACATCTTCAAATAGATTTATTAACAGGAAGTTCCAAGGAGAAACTATTTCCCCACAGTTAGTTTAAGAAGTCTTTTAAATCAGAATGTTATTTTGAAAATAATCTCTTGGTCGTAAGGGTTCTCAATGATTGAAGACAGAAGTTAGAAAAAAAACTCTTGTAAATGAAATTTTAAGGCAGTGGAACCTCGGAAACAGTTCGAGCATGAAAATGCAGTTTTTAAAAACCCCAACCTTGACTTAAGAGAAACATAAGCTAGCCCAGCCTGTGATTCTGTGCACAGAAAGGGCTTGAGCTGATACCCCTTTAAGATCCATAGCGGGGACTCTCATTTAAATTCCCCTTTCCATTGCACAGCTGTTCCAATGTTTTCCAAAAAGACTCTGGAGCTTCATTTGGATCTGAGCACTTTGGGGCCCACCCGGACCTAATGAGAAACCGCTCATCAGCAGTCTGGTGCCACTTACACATCCTTTCCTCAAACAAATCAGCTAATACCTCTTCTGTGAGTCAATGAATTTATTAAAGACAAATAGTCAGTCCCGTCTGCAAATCCTGCAGAAGGCAGCATTTTGGCCAAATGACATTTAACCACGTTGTAACTGGAATGGCAAAGAAAACAGTAGCAACACTGGCTTTAAACCCCTGTCCCGTGGTGCATATCATTTCCAATATCCCGCACAAATTCTTTGAAAGGTTTTGGGCTGACAAACCCTGGAGGGCTCCTTCAGCATTAGTTAATAGTGAGAAAGCGTCGGGCCAAATTTATTGGTTATTGTCCCCCATGATTGCATAAAAAATAAAATTAAAAGGAAGCCTGGAAAGAATAGTTTATCAAGCTTGGTAATGGTATCATCGCTGACAGCGAGGTCATAAAAGCATATTAGTGACCCCCTGATGGAACATGTTTACTGGCAAAGTCAAAAAGATTGATCTTTTTACCCAGGAAGTGGCATTTGAGTTCCACACACTGTTGCTGCTAGTCTGGAAAACACACTAATCATCTCATGCACAGCGTACAATAAAAGCCTGAAACAGGGCAAGACTGTCAGGGCCCTTATAGACTGGCCCCTCACGGGACATTCCGAGATACAGTCTAACTTATAGACTGCTGTTCTAGGGAATCCACATTGCCTCTTACTTCGCTCCTGTAGCCTGTAAGGTAAGGTGCAGGGTCAGCCAGACGGAGACTCCCCCAGATGACATCAGAAGAGGAAGAATGACCCTTCGCAGAGCCTGGGGTAGTGTGGGGCTTTCCAGAATTCTCCAGATTCCTGCTGCTTCTTAAAATTGAGAATGATTTCTGCCTCAGGCTATTTGTGCTGCTGTAACAAAATGCCTGAGACTGGGTAATTCTTGAACAGCCATTTCTTTTGCACCATTCTGAAGGCTGGGAAGCCTAAGATTAAAGTACTGTAAGGTTTAGTCCCGTTCCTCATAGATTATGCTGTCTAGGTGTCCTCATCTGGAGGTAGGTCAGAAGGACATAAAGGGACCTAGGACTCTCCCTTCAACCTGATTTACAAGATGAATAAATCAGCTCTCCGTACTACTACATTGGCAATTGCATTTCACATATGAATTTAGGAGAGACAAAGTCAGAGCACAGCAGTTTCTTAGAGATTGAGAGAGTAAATATGACCCTTATGGAAAACAATAAGTACATCTAAATTACCACATGAGGAATCATATCAGTCTCACCCCAACTCTGTGAGAGAGGCTTTCTATGATCTCATCATCTTTTGTTGTTAAGTACCATCCAGTCAGGTCCAACTCATGATGACCCTATATACAACAGAAAGAAACACTACCCAACACTGTGCCATGCCCATGATCTTTTTATGTTTGAGCCCATTGTTGCAGTCACTGTATTTCTTTTCACTTTTGAGTTGTGCCAAAATAGCAAATGGAGGTCCCAGGAGATTTATTCCACTTTTGTCAGTAAGGTCCACTTTGCTTTAAAGAAGCAATTCTTCGCCAGCCGTTTTTTGAATGCCTTCCAACCTGGGGGGCTCGTTTTCCGACCTTATATTTGACAGTACTTCTCTATTATTCATAGGACTTTTAATGGCTAATTCTTTTGAGAATGGACTGCTGAGTCTTTCGCCCTTAGTCTGTCTTAGTCTGGAAGCTCAGCTGAAACCTGTCCACTATGGTTGGCCCTGCTGGTATCTGAGATACCAGTGGCATAGCTTTCAGCATCACAGCAACACGCAGGCCCTCACAGCACCACAAGCTGACAGACCTACGTGGGCTCTCCATCTTATCAGCGAGGAAATTGAGGCTTTGTGCTTACCAGTGACTTAGACCACGATGCAGGCACTGCCTTTCCCTGTGATCTGTTCTTGTCACCTGTGTCACGATTAATGGTGGCATCTACAGAGACTCCACAAGAGGTTGCTCCTAAGGATGGAAAGGAAACCAAATAACCAAACAACCAGCCAAATAACTCTCTATCCACTGAGCTTCTTCTTAAATCCATCAAAAATAAATAAAAATTCTCAAGCCCTTGCTGTCCATGTGCTGTGATAGAAAATTTATATATTTGTGCAGAATCTTATTTGACCTTCTTGATGAATGAGTGACTCCCCTGTTTGTATTTATCTCCACTGTGTAGTTTGGAAATACAAGGCATAGGGGATATTCAATGGTTTCCCCAGCATCACCTGATCACTAAATTGTGGAGCTGGATCAGACATACCAAAAATTAGAGAAAAGTTCTCACCATCTCCCTAGTGTCTAAATGGTTAAGTTGTTGTTGTTGTTGTTGTTAGGTACCATCGAGTACAGTTCAACTCCTATCGATCCACAGGGGGTTTTCAATGGCTGACTGCTTCGGGACTGCTTTGGGAATGGATTGCCACATCCTTCTCTTGTTGTTATTGTTGTTGTTGTTGTTAGGTGTCATCAAGTTGGGTCTGACTCATAGCGACCCTCATAGGGTTTTTAATGGCTGATCATTTCGGGATTGCTTATGGAGTGGGTTGCCATGTCCTTCTACCATTTCTTGCAGTGCTAGGGATTGAGCCCAGGTCCTCAGAGAGTGCAGAACAACCCTCTACCAACTGAGCTAAACCCCAGCCCTAAATGGGTAAGCAGCTAGTGAAAAATCATGTCACCTTCACCTGTCCTATCACAGGGACAATGGCAAGAAAAGTGCTGTAGTTGGATTCAGAGACTGAAAGGAGAGAGGCTTCTCATAAGTTCTCCACACATTAGCAGCGAGAAAGCTGCATAGATGTCAATGGCAGCAACTGACATTTGTCACATCTGCCCCGTGCCTGGAACACAGAGCTCACAAGCTGTGTTTGAAGGAGGATAGACTCCTTCAAACCTGATCCTGTTTCACTGTGTCAGGAAAGACACTCAAACTCAGCTTCATCCCGCTTCCCACCAGAGCTGATGACTGAAATGTAAATGGCCTGAGTCCATTCTAAGCCTGTCATTGATAGCTGGCACCCTGATTCCCGTACACATCATAAACATCCTGGGGAGGAGCTGAAGCCCCACTTGCTGTGGTTGTCAGGACAAGATGATAAAGAGGAGTTCCTACTGGATTTGGAAATGCATTCAGGAGAGAGAGCACTTGATAAGGGCTACAGTAGCCAAGAAATAGAACGCAAGAGTTAGCCAGAAGGTGCCTTTGTTGAACTCCTGCCTTAGCTTGATTTGCTTACACATCTCCTTCCCCAGCGAGTCTAGTCTTACTCCTTCCTAAATCCAGGGCTTAGTAAGCTTTTCTTGCCTAGCTTGGGGTCTTCCTCCTCATTCCAGCACACCTAAGCCCACTCTGTTCATTTTTTCCATAGAGTCCTTGCCTCCCATCAACCTACATACGTATCTTCTCATTCCGATTACTTTATATTGTCTGTCTCCTGCCCCTACTACCATACAGACATTCAGCAACTACTTGACGAGTGAGTAGATTGCCTGGGAGTCAGAAACATTTTCATCTTAGCTATTGTCTTCTTCCCTTTGGACTGCATAACTGCATACCAGACGGAATAGTTACACAACAGACATGTATCTCTCATTGTTCTGGAAGCCAAGGGCCCGACATCAAGGTACTAGGTGACCTAGTGTTGGGTGAGGACCAACTTTTCGACTTGCGCACTGGTACTTTCTCTCTCTGTTCCTCACACGGCAGAAAGGACAGAGGAAGGGAGCTAGCTCTCTCCTGTGTCCTTTCATATTCACATCGCAGACAGAATTTCTCTGCTTCAGGGGGTTACAGGAGGTAGAGTTGAAATGAGCCCCCCAATGAAACTCATACTTTTGTAAACAAATTCATTACATTCTTTTCCTGACCAATAATCAGCATAGTATTCAGTTTTATGTGAAAAATATTCTAAAGGATCCTTGCATCTAACCATGAATGTACTTAATAGATGCACATTATTTTACCCGCAGACATGGTAATATAAATTATTAGATGAAGAGTTAATGCATATTATCAGATATTAAGAGGAACAACAAGGAACAGATGGTTTTTTAGAGTGCATTCTGATTTTGAGACCAAGAAGAGGGAAAATTTTGAGAAAGGATGTTGTTGTTGTTAGGTGCCATCGAGTTGTGTCCAACTCATAGCGACCCTCGTAGGGTATTAAATGGCTGTTTTCAGATTGCCGTGGGAGTGGATTGCCACGTCCTTCTCCCATTTTTGCAGTGCTGGGAATTGAACTTGGGTCCTCAGAGACTGCAAATCAGTGCTTTACCAACTGAGCTTAAATCGCAGCTCCATGAGAAAGGATACAATTTAAAAATTACATATGACTTTTCTATAACATGCTACATGCACGAGAAGAAATAAAAGCTGATAAAGGCTCCTGGTTTGGAGTTTTCTTAGCAAAGGAAGATATTTGCTGAAAACAGATGGTAAGAAATGAGAGCAGTGGACCTCAGGGGCATCTGCTGGGGCGCTGCCCGCCAGGGACTCCTCAGTGTGGTAGTTAGAGCAAATGGCTCAGGGCTGGAAGGGGCTCGGGTTCCAACTGAAGCAGAACGAGCGTTTTCTTGGGGAAGGTGTGAGTGGATGTGTGTCAGACGATGCCTTAGGGAAATCACGTAACCTCCCTGAGACTCGGCTAACCCAACCATAAGACGTCCCTGGAAAGGAAACCTGGCATCTAAATTATTTGTTACCACAAAAAGAAAACAAAAAAAAAAACCCTACTTTCATGTCACTAGCCCATGCCTCCTTCCTTTCACGGTTATCATCCTTTTTTGGCTTTGTCATCGTTTTTAGACTTTCTGATTGTGTAGAATATGAGGTACATGGAGCAATGCAATGCACACCGTGAGTTTGCGATTGGCTGTATGCTGTGTGTGCGCCTCCATAGCACATAGGTCCCAGCTCTGTGTACTTCATAGTCCACTGCCGTTTCAGAAAGGGCATTGGGTACAGCATGAGTCCAGCAACTACTTTATCTTAGAAAATAAATGATAAAAAATTAATGAATTTTTTTTTCAGTATTGGGTGTTGAACCCAGGGCCTCATGCTTGCATGCTCTGCAAGTGCTGGACCACTGAGCTGCACCCCCAGCCCATTTTTTTACTTTTTTTTTTTTTAGGCAGGGTCTCACTAAGTTACACAGACTGCCTCTGGTCTCGAACTTGTGATTCTCCCGCCTCTGCCTCCCTAGCTGCTGGGCATGCATCACCACGCCCAGCATGAATGTTTTTAAATACTTAAAAAAAGGGGGTTTACCAAAACTTTTTCACTTCAATGTCCTGATTCTTGTCCTTGTGTCAGGGGTTGGAGGAACTGTCTTAGGCTTCCCCCGGCCTGCAGGCCAGCATTTTGAAGTAGCTGAACCATGTCTTGCTGGTGTGAAAAAGCAGTTTTTGACGTTCCACAATTGTAACACAGACTCGACTGTGGACATCAGTGTCCACGAAGGGTAGAAGGCTGTGCCTTGGAGACCTCATCCCGGCCTGTGCTATGTAGGGAGGGTGTACTGGCTGCACAGTGCATGCACGCGCACGTCTGCAACGAGACGTGCACCAAGGCAGTGCCAGGATCCTCAGAGCCAGGTGGATTATTTCCCAGTGTGCAGGGAGGAAAGAATGAGGTGAGCTGAATTTTGGAGAAATGAAGGTGCTTGACTGGGCAGGAAAAGGCAGCAGTATTGGCTTGTGGGTTGGGAGGAAAGGGGGTATAAGACACCACTTGGGGATCAGCCCAGGCCTCCTCCCAGACTGCATGAGAAGCCACCTGTTGGATGCCATGGAATCTGTGCTGAGTGACTTTAGAGGGAATTGGAAATACGCAGTGCATAGCAGATCTAGGACTTCAATCATGGAACGGAAAGAATGGATTCATGTAGAGAATTATATCTTTTGCATGTGATATAAGTTTTATGGAACACGGCCACACGGTCCACTTATGCATCATCTACAGCTGTGTCTGAGCAACATCAGCAGAGTCGAGGAGTTATGACAAAGACTGACCACACTTACCTACTATCTGTCCCTTTACAGAAAGTGTGTGTCATCCCAGGTCCAAACCATGTGATATAAACGATATTTCGTGATTTTTTTTTACAGGAAGCTATGCCTTTCAGGAGCATGTTTATTGTATTTGAGATGATACATCAGTGCTCTCTGAGCTACAAAGGGTAAAAGGAAATCCTCTCATTACAAACTGACAAAGGTAAAAGGTAATACATTTTCACAACAGCATGAACCACATACTCGGAAATAGATCTGGGCTTAATACAAATGACACAATTCCTAGTCATCTACATCTACTTCTATAACTTCATACAGATAATGAATTAGGCTAAGATGCACTACAATATTTGGTAGACTTCAGGACCAGTATCCTTAGTACATCACAAAATACATTTTGATATCCCAAAGAAGCAAGACTTGCAAGTAGGCGTTTTAAACATTACTAATCTATAGCTACAAAGTTCTACTCTTGATAACATTTACCTTTTTAAGGAGTCTCCCAGTCTCAAAGGGTAAAAGCAGAGAGTAGAATCAGTATAACATATACACAGAAGCCTGTATTGTAAAGGCTATAAAGATTTGCGGCACAGTGAGAAGATGCCTCTGTTCCTTCACACTGCATACAAACTATGTGAATTATGTTGTGTATCTCTTGGTCCACTGTCTGCCTATCCTGTCATGTTCTGCTCTGTTGGTCAAATACTGAGTGGCTATGCTTCCAACCAGAGGATCCACAGGGTTGCAGTCTGTCAAAAGGGAACAAATAGATAGCAGAACCTTTGAAATAGTCAAAGCAGGACTCCAGTTGTCTTTAAGGATGTCCAGGCAGATGACTCCCTGACTGTTAATGTTGCAGTGATAGATTTTGGTGCGAAAAGTAACCTTTGGTGGCTTAAATGGATAATCTGATGAAAATGTGATATCCAGAAAAAATAACACCACCTTCATATACAGAATCTAACGGACCAAGTGAGTGGAAATACTTACTGGGATCGGGGGTAGGACCGGAATGTAATACCTGCTTGTGGGCATTGGTAAGGCTTGTTCTGGTTCTCAAAGGCATAAGAAGGTCATTAGAAAGACAATCCAGAAGTGGTCACTTCAACCAAAGCCTACCCAAAGAAGGGGCTGTAACAAAAGGTGGAAGAGTGGAGGGTGGTGAGTCTCTCTGAAATATCAGTGCCATGACTTTTGGCAAGAGACCTTGTTCAAGAAGGAGGATGGAGGGAGGTGGAGAGCAGATAGATGAAATGAAAAACCAAGTGTGGACATTGAGCAGAGATTGGAGTCAAATTTGGGTTGGTCCCCAAAGATCTCAAGTGCCTACAGAGACTGGTTCTTTGCTCTTAATGTGGTACAGCAGAGCTGGGTCATTGCTCAAGCCCATGTTGTCTGAGTTTCTGTGAAGACAAAGCTGAACTTCCAGACTAAGACAGACTGGGGAGAAAAACCCAGCAGCCCACTCCTGAAACAATTAGCCATTGAAAACCTTATGAATAGCAGAGAAACACTGTCAAATACAGTGGCAGAAAATGAGCCCCCTAGGCTGGAAGACATTCAAAATAGACTGGGGAAGTATTTCCTTCTCAAAATAGAGGTGACTTTAATGACAGGAATGGAGTAAAACCTCTGGGACCTCCTTTTGCTGATGTGGCAATGACTCAAAAAGAGAAGAAACATAGTGGCTGCAACGGTGGACTCAAAT
This sequence comes from Pedetes capensis, assembly GCA_007922755.1. Lineage (NCBI taxonomy): Eukaryota > Metazoa > Chordata > Mammalia > Rodentia > Pedetidae > Pedetes > Pedetes capensis. The sequence continues at coordinate 49,557 of VMDO01010143.1, forward strand.
ATAAAAAGCTCATGTGCATAGCACAGTGTTGGGTAGAGTTTCATTCTGTTGTACTGAGGGTCACCATGAGTCAAATCTAACTCACAGCACCTAACAACAACGGTTCCCATCTCATTTAGTGTCAACCCTCTAAGCAGTCCGTATGTGACAGGAGGTTTATTAAACCACATTTATCTGGATCCCTAAAGACTAATAAACTATGCTGAAAATACTTAAGTAGTTTTTGAGTTAGAGGAATATTGTACTACCCAAGAATTTTAAGTTTTGATATAATTTATCAGTTTATTAAACTAAGTATCAATCTTTGCGATATCATAAAGATGAAAAAGTATTGATTCACTGATATTATTTTAAAAACTTGTTTTATTCTTTAATAAATCCCTCATGACAGGCTAGTGTTTCATAAAAAATGATTTTTCTTCCTAAAAGCTAAATGTGTATTTATTACTTGGGGAGAGTAATTTAATTAATGAAGCACCAAATAGGAGAGGTAGACACTGAGTTCTTTTAGTTTTTTCTTTGTAAATTTTGTTATAGAATGTGCATAGTATACGTGTTCTTACGCTTAATCTCACTGCTATTTCTTAACGTTTGTTCCAAAAAGTTATTTAAAATGTAATTAAGATAATACGCTAGATCAAAGTAGGAAAAAAATAAGGACACAGATAAAGTAGTGAGAGCAAGAAATGGCACCGTAAGATTAAGCCATTACAGAGATCTATCCAAAATACAGACATCTGCACAAAACTTACTGAAAAACAGTGCTTCCTTGCATGCCTAAAGATTTTTTATGCAATAACTAGATAATCCAACCCCATTTCTTTTTCTATTTGCCAATTATAAGGAAAAATAAATTTTAAGGTAATACAACCTGGAAAATAGATGGTTTAAACCACGAAAAAAGCCACGTTAGCCCAAGATACAACTCACACACTCACATGAAGCCCATACAGAAGTCCTACAGCCACAGGTGTGAAACCCAAAATGGAAGCAGGATAGGGAGCCCACACCAAGCAGGTGGGCCATGGTTTAAGTTCATTTGTCACAGCGTACTTCTCTTTAGAAACAAATACATGTGGCATGTTGATTTCGGCCATGGGTTGCTATGTCACGGGCTCAGAGCTGGGAGAGGAGAAGTCGAAACCCTGGAGGGAATATTATGTTTCCCAAGATCACATACGGTTTCCAAAGGCACTCTTTACTGCCCTTGAGAGACTAAGGATATGCGTGTCTGTGTGAGCCTTATGTATGCGTACTCCTGGATAGCATGAAGTTAAGTCTTCTTCCCTGGTGCGGATATATAAAATATAAAACTAAAAGTGCTTCAGTAATTAAAGAATTTTTAGCATGACTGGGCCAACAGTTGCCGATGATAGTGATGGTCAGCTGTGGAAGATACTCCCTCAAAGGACCGCACTAGGAAGCAGGCAGAGACAGCAAGGGACCTGCACTACCCCCAATCAGGGCTGGCCTGGGACTCTTCAATATGAACACAATGGTCATGGCTTCAGTTCTTGATGACTCCCAAGCAGGCACTGTGTAGCATCCTTTCCTGCTGCTTTACCTGGCTGCCAGCAATCAGCCCTGATGTTCTGGGAGTTGCCTCTCTCTTGTGTCAACTTCAGATCTCTCCAGGCTATCCCCAAAGCATAGCATCCACTGACCTACTTTGGGATCAGGTAGGTGGCAGCCATTTGCTCAGGCAGAATTCTTAGAAAGAAGAGAACACAGTCTTAATCCGTCCCTCTGCCCAGTTGATTAACAAATTCAACAGCTCCATCCATATTGAGGCACTGAATTTCTGCCCTGCAGGTTATTGTCAGTGAAGGAAACCTTGAATACTGTTTTCTAATCCTCTTGAAGTGCCTAATGGGGAGAAATGATATTTATGGAGGATTGTCTGAAGGACATGAAGTCCATCAATTCCCCTGGCTAGTTTACATTTTACCCTTGGATCAAAACAGACTGCTAGAGAGCGATATATTTGAGCTGTGTTGATTGAGACCCTCTATGGAATTGTTTCTTGCTAAATTGATTTTAGTTGTTTTTTGTTTTCAATTGAATTAAAGATAAATGTAAGAAAGAAAAACATAAATTTGTATGTGCATGAGTGTTGATTTGTGTGTGTGTGTGTGTGTGTGTGTGTGTGTGTGTGCGCGCGCGCATGGAAAAAGGGGGGCGGGGGAGAGAGAGAGAGAGAGAGAGAGAGAGAGAGAGAGATTTTAGTGCAGATTCCTGAGTTCTGTCTTCAGCGATTCTGGTTTGAGTGGGGCCCGTGACTCTTCATTTTATCAAGCTCTCTGAGTGATTTCGATGCAACTGTCTATGGAATACATTTTGGATAAAATTGCCTTTGAGAACCTGGATAAATCTCTGGATAATTACCTCTAGAAAAATTATGTACATATGCATGCCAATTTCTGAGAAAATTCCAATACTCTCAAAAGCATTTTCACAGACAGCAAATTAAAACCCCTTTTATTGCAAAAATGTTTGAGCTATCCAAACATAGCACTTATCACCTCTTTAAAAAGGTACACTAGAGAATATGTTTCCAGGTTTCAGAGACAGTGAGTGCTTTTTCAGAATAAATGTCTGCTTTTCGTCTTTTAATTACTTTGAATCTTACAAGAGATCATGATCATTTCTTTGCCTTGGCTACAAGGAAGCTATTATATAAATATGAAGTTGGGACAGTGAATTTCTGTCCTGTAGAGTCTAGTCACTAAAGAAAACCTTCAAAGTCAGGCATTATAGTGCATGCCTGTAATCCCAGAGCTCAGGAGGCAGAGGCGGGAGAGTCTCAAGGCCAACCTAGGCTATATAGCAAAACCCTGTTTCAGAACAAAAAGAGGAAGGAAAGAAAGAATAAGGAAGAAGGAAGAAAGGAAGGAAGGAAAAATTTTGACTTATATTTTCTAATCCTCCTGAAGTAGCCAGTATTTATTAAATATTAACTGTTACTGCTGCATGTCTCTTACTCCTATTTAATCTGCCTAATAAAAATTTTTCTTCACTGCAATCCATCCAAAAATGTTTTTTAAATATGTTTATCCCTTTGTGCTGTAGGTATTTATGACTAAGGAAAGTAGAATTAAGTAAATTATTTTATATTATCAAATAAATTAATATTTTTAAACCCACCTGTATATATCAAGATGGGTTTGGGAATTGCATTGTTTCTGTCATGCAGTCTTATTTGATAACAATGAAAGCAGAATTTTCACTGGAATTCTGGCTTCAACGTAATGCCAATTCTATCTTCTGTAATTTTCCAAAGAGAAAAACATACCATCATTTTGATATATAAAACCCACAGCCAGGTTAAAAACCTCTTTAGTGCACAGGAAGAAAACTGGAATAGCAAGAGGAACCAGACAGGTAATGACACGTGAGGGAACCAGGTGGGACCTGTGAATACAGAAGGTGAGAGGACCGTGGAACTGGCCACAGCATTCCTGCACACAACAAGGGTCACTACTCAGAAGGCCGGAACCAGACCTAACGATGGCTCCAGCTTCTCGAAGGCACTCATGAATCAGAGAGGCATGAGGGATGGGGGCTGAGTGCTGATTGGATGATGGTGAGTGATGTGTGAGAGGTGAGGAGTGAGTGAAGAGTAAGGTATGAGTGAGCGATGACTTGTGGGTGCTGAGTGATAAGTGAGTAAGGAGTAATGGGTGATCCGTGGTGAGTGATGGGTGATGGGTGATGGGTGTTGAGTGAGTGATGGGTGAGGATGAGTGAGTGATGAGTGATGGGTGATGAGCATGAGCCATGAATGATGAGCATTAGGTGATTAGTAAGCAATGAATGACAGATGATGAGTGAGTGATTAGCCAGGGCTGAGTGAGGGCTGGGGTGGGAGTGAGGCAAGGTGCTGAGTGAGTGATGAATGATAGGTGAGTGGTGAGTGATTGATAAGGGACAATTGATTAGTGAGTGATAACTGAGTAGCCATGAGGGGTGTGTGAGTGATAATGATGGGTGGTGAATGACTGATATGTGACAAGTGGGTGAGTGAGGGCGAGAAAAGGGTGAGCTGTTAGAGGTGAGTGGTGAGTGACAGACAACGGGTGCTGAGTGATGGGCGGTGAGTGCATGATGAATCGGTGATGAGGTGGGGATAGGTGAGGAGCGAGTGAATGAGAGACTAGTAAAGGGTGAGGTGTTAGTGACACACGAGTGATGAGTGAGGGATGGATGGGGAATGGTGAGCGATGGGTGATAAGTGATAATAAGTCCTAAGTGGTGATTCATGTGTGATAAGTGAGTAATGAATGACACAATGAGTGAGGGATGTGATAAGTGGGGGTTGAAGGGCAGTGAGTGATGGCTGAGGAGGGAGTGATAAGTAATAGATGAGGGATTAGTGAGGGATGAGGGATTGGAGAGGGATAAGGGAGTGATGGGTGATGGGTTGGGTGCTGATTGAGTGATAGATGAGTGATGAGGGATTAGTGAAGGGAGAGGGATAAAGGAGCCATGGGTGGTGAGTTGAGGGCTGATTGAGTGATACATGAGGAGTGAGTGGTAAATCATAGGTGATGAGGGAGTGGTGAGTGATTGGTAATGGCTGATTGATTAGTGAGGGATGAGTGATGAGTGAGTGATGGATGTGTGATGAGTGAGTCATGAATGATGAGTAATGGGTGATAAGTGGGTGATAAGTGATGATGAGTGACTGATGACTGATTAGTGAGGGCTGAGTGATGACTCATGTGTCTGTCATCTTGTCATGCTGTGGGGGCTTGTGTGTTGCTATGATGCTGAAAGCTATGCCATCGGTATTTGAGATGCCAGCAGGGCCACCCATGGTGGACAGGTTTCAGCTGAGCTTCCAGACTAAGACAGACTAGAGAGAAGGACCTGGCAGCCACTCCTGAAGCAATTAGCCATTGAGAACCCTATGAATAGCAGAGGAGCACTGTCAACTATAGTGCCAAAAAATGAGCTCCCCAGGCCAGAAAGCATTCAAGAAATGACTGGGGAAGAGTTGCTTCAGCAAAGTAAAGTCAACTTTAATGATGAGAATGGAGAAAATCCCTATAACCTCCTTTTGCTGATGTGGCAACAACTCCAAATGAGAAGCAGTGGCTGCAACCTATGGGTTCAAACGCCCAAAGCTCATGTGCATGGCACAGTGTCGGATAGTGTTTCGTTCTACTGTATTTAGGGTCACGATGAGTCGGATCCAACTTCACGTCAACCACCACCAACAACAACGATGAGTGATGAGTGAGGGATGGGGGGTGGGTGTGAGTAGTGACTAAGGGTGGGTGGTGGGTTAGAGTAGTGAGTGATGAGTGACGGATGATGAGTGGTGAATGATTGATGAAAAGTGAGGCAGGAAGGATGAGTGAAGGTGAGGGACATACTCAAGAAGTGATCAAAGTAAAGGAAAAAGAAAGAGAAAAATATATGCCCAAGGTCTGCCAGAATTTTTAAAGCAGTTTTCCTGCTGTGATCTCTCACTCCACATTTTATTGCATCTTTATGATTGGAAAGTGATTTTACACACACATACACACACACACACACACACACACACACACTTGGACTTATTAATATGCATTAGTTGAAATACATTAATGGAAAAGAAAATAATTAGGAAGTTCTTGGGGAGGGTCTAGAATTTGAGTTTTTATCATTCCGTTTCTGCCGCCATGAGGCCACGTTGTAACCTTCCACATACAGGTCCTCTTTGTCGTGGTCGTGATGTGTGAGCCGTGCCAGCAGGCATGTCATACATATTCTCAATCCAAGCACTTGCTAACGAAGGTTTCTTCAGATTCTAATGCCATGACATGGGTGGTTTAGAATGCTCATCTGAAACTCACACATCTTAAAGACGGAGTCCTGCTCAAATCTTTGTTAAGACTGTGTTCCACCCAAATCTCACATTTGGGATGAAATTCTAATTTGCATCCCCCTGGGTATAAATGCTTAAATAACTGGCATGGGAACCCTGTTTGGGGGTTGGTTATTTGTACTTGGTAACATACTCTCTAATATACTTTCAATTAAGTCCAGATATTATGAGTTCTCCCTTTGTCCTTCTTGTTGATGTTAGGTGCCATCAAGTTGGTGTGTCACTCATAGCGACCCTACCTACGACAGATCAAACAGTATTGTTAGTGCTTCTCTGCTATTCGTAGAGTTTTCAATGGCTGATTTTTTTGGCTGGGAGTGGGTTGCCAGGTCCTTCTCCCAAGCCTACAGCACCTGGTGTTCCCAGGAGGTCTCCCATCCAAGTACTAACCAGGCCTGACCCTGCTTAGCTTCCGAGATCTGACAGGATTGGATGCCACAGTGGTACAGCTGCAGGTCCTGTTTGCTTTTAGCAAGGTGTAGGTTCTGTGAGGGGCCTTGTGAATACATATAACTATTAACTAGACATTTATTTTACACATTTAATGCACATCTTGTGTTTTTCCTTCCACATGGGTCTTCTATCTTGTTTCTTTTTCCTAGTAATTCTCCTTAAGGTGTATTCTGTAGTTGAGGAAACATTCTTGCAAAATTGATTTTGTAGGAGACTTAAAGAAATTCAAATGACCAATACATGTTTCTAATATTTATTATAACAACTCACACCATATGAATGATGGTCTAAAAGCAATTTTAATCAGAATCCAAGTATTTAATTTTATAAATTAAATGTATAAAATGCAAGTTATACCTGTGATTTAGTTGAGAACATAAGATAGATAGATCAAAGAGGAAAAGCTTTAAAAAATACCACTAACCAATAAAAATCTTTTAGATTTTTAGCCAGGAATCACTGAAGAGGTTTAGTAAAGGAGAGATTTGTAGGATGGGAAGCCGTGGGGGAATTTTTCTTCAAGTTGCACTAACGCCCCAGGCATACTTTATACTAGATTATAAATTTATTAAAGGTGGTTTAGAGTCCATGCTAAGCATTTAGAAGGTCAGCTCTCCCCTCTAGTACACCCTTCACTCAGCATGATTTTGTATTTAGGAATGAGATCATAAACCTAATTCCATTTGTTTGCACAGTTACTTCTTGTTGTTAGGTTCTGTCAAGTTGGGGCCAACTCATAGTGACCCTATGTACAACAGAATGAAACACTCCCCAACACTGTGCTATGCCCGGCACTATGTCAGTGCTTCTCTGCTCTTCATAGGTCTTCAGTGGCTGAATTGTTTCAGGATTGTTTTGGGAGTGGGCTGCCAGGTCCTTCTCCCATTTTTATGATGCTGAGTATCAAACCCAAGGCCTCAGGGAGCGCAGAGGAGCCCTCTACCAACTGAGCTAAACCCCAGCCCTGTATGGTTACTGAATCACTCTGACATGGCACATTCATATTGTCACCTGGCTCTAGCAAGTCTGCCATACTTCAAAAGAAGTGGTGCTAAAGGCTAACTTAGCAGTGGGTGTTCTGCCAAGCTGGAAAAAACATGTAACAGGCTCTTGATCTATTGCGTGGGTTATTGTCCCTAAGAGTGCTGCTATAGTCCACAGACTTTAAAAATTAGAACCAAGAGTCATTTCCATTAGGAATTCATATCCAGTGGTGTTATTATTGTGGCTTTCATAATCAAACAGAGGTTCTCTAACAAGCACAGCATTTCAATGAACCACCTATGCAAACATATACAGACTTAAAAGCAAATAACATGCAGAAACCCAGACATGACACTATTTCAGCCAAGAGAAGCTGGTTAACCTCAGACCCAAAGCTGATTTTCAGAGACAGGGGATATTGTCTGATCATTCCTTTAAGAGTTTTACATCTATTTCTAGATGAGTAAAAAAACAAAATGGGATATCATGCACTTGATATTTATTCCTACTTATGTGTGCTTTTTTCTAACTTTTCTACTGAGTATCTCAGATCAGTATCCTTAGGACCCATGGAAATAGACTAGTCTTGTGCATTATACACCGGGTCCTATCACAGGCATGGGAATGCTGTGTTCACACTGTGCCTACCCAGCTTGATGATGCCTGGGTGCCAGGATTGTGATTACCTTTATTTTGCGAACTAAGGACAGAAGCATAACTGAACACTTAATAAATATTTGGTAAATTAAGAAAACAATTAATTAATTAATGAGGAAATAGATCAAGATAGGCCATTGAGAAAAATATGATCCAGTCACCAGAGAGTGCTAACAAATGTGAACCTGGCCCCTTTGACTCCCCATTTAGTTCGTTCTTTGTAGCTTGCAGAGGAACATGTCAGCATAGCTCTATCCTCGAGAATCCTTATGCATTCATTATTCTGACTTGAATCTATAAAACTAGAATATGTACACTGAACTCGAAAATACACCCAAAGAAATAAATGGCAGATGGAATAAGGCTCCAAACCATGAGGTAGCAAAAAATCATTTCAATTTTTCTCTAACCGGTACTACCTAATACTTTATAAATAATACAAATATTTCCATCATCAAATAGTAGAAACAAAATACTGTGAAAGGGACTATGGTGCCAAACACGTGAACCCTGAGCAATTTGATTACTTAGTCAAAAAGTGACTAAGTGACTTCAGGAGCCTGGTTCAGTGACATACTCTTATAATCCCAGCGTCTCGGAAGGCAGAGGCAGGATTGCAAGTTCAAGGCCAGAAGCAGCCTGTGTAACTTAGTGAGACCCTGTCTCTGAATAAAAAATAAAAAAATAGGCTGGGAGTGCAGCCCGGTGATAGAGGACTTGCAAACTATGTACAAGGCCAAGGGTTCAAGTCTCCAATTCAGCAAAAAAATTTAAAAAGATGCTTTAGATAGTGACTTCTGCCTGTTTTAAAAGTTCTGATGGAGCATTTTTAAATCTATTGACTAGACACTAAAAGTGTCATGTCACATAACTCTTAAAATATGCTCCTCAAAAACTGTCCATTTAGGTGTTTTTAAGTTGCACTGTTTTGGGAGTGAGAAGGACACAGCAACCCATTCCCAAAAACCAATCCTCCATTGAAAACCCTATGAATAGCAGAGAAGCACTGACAATAGTGTTTCACCTGTTGTACATAGGGACACTATGAGTCGGACACCGACTTGATGGCACCTAACAACAACAACATGTTTAGGTAGCCTTGAGTTTGGTATTGCTTGGCACATCCAGCCAGAGTTAAATACATCCTTTAAGACCTGCACCCCAGGTCTATAACAATCTGTGTTTCAGGGCCTTCCAGGCCTTCCTACTGCACTGAGCATGAAGTTCAAATGCATTGCCTCCTTCTACAGAGTTCTCCTCTTCCTTTCTCATCTTTCCCACTTCCCTCCCCCGCTGGCCATCCTCCTGCCATCTCAGTCTACCCTCTGCTCCTGAGACACATGGGGCTGGAGCCCCCCAGCAGTGGAGACGGCCCACTTCCTTCCCCAGTCTAGCTTCAGATGGCTCAGAGTAATAGGAAGGACAGTCATAGAGGCAATGGTAGGTATTGATTAGATGGAAATACTAATTAAGAGCAGTATGTTAAATGCTAAAACAATCATATCTGTAAGCACTCTCTCTCTAGAAACAATCAGCCAGCAAAAACCCTATGAACAGCCTTCTTTCTGGGAAGCCTTCTTTCACCACATCTAAGTTTCCCAGGACTGTTTTCATTTGACAGAAACTGCCATGCCAAAGGTGATGCGTGACACAGCATGTTGTCCTGATGGAGGCTGAAAGTGTTTGCCCGTTTCTCAGGCTCTTCTCTCAACCATAACTGGCACCTGACTGTCTGCACTACACAAGGTGGACCTTGTCCGCCATGTTGCTAAGATTCCATGTGCCACTTCCTGTACTGGCGATCCTTGCCTTTACATCAGATGGCCCTGGCAGCAGCAGTCACCATATTTTTTAATCAGACCTTGAATATGAGAGGATAAATACAGTACACCAGAGGCTCAGTGTCAAATGTGGTCTAGAGGCAGGATTTTCTCAATGTTGTGATTTTATTCATTCTATTTTCATTTTCCACAAACACAGTGCCCCTTGGTGTGGGACATTTTACTAATTGGTGCTGTTAATTGTCAGGCAGGGTGACTGTTAAGGTGACAAGATGTTGACTCAGGTGGGCTTCCCCAGAGAACACACTGCTTGGAGGTTTTCCTTTTTTGACTTGTCATCAGGAGCTTCTCAATTCAAGGGCATTGACACATTCTGTAGACTAGACACATCCTGTAGACAAGATTATAAACTAGCTAAACTAAAAAGATCCCGAATGGTTCCTAAAAAGAAAATTGCAAAGTTGTAAGAACTACAGATGACGATTACTTCAGCCACTTCTATCTTCGTTGTTCTTAACGGGTATTAAGTATGCTGTCCTAATTTAGATCTCAGGCTCCCTTTCCCTAATTATTGCATACATGCAGGTTTAATCATGACTTCCTATCTGCTGACTGTGTTCTTCACGAGATGGGAAGGGTACAGGCTTCAAGAAAGGCAAACCAAGTTCACATCTTAGCTATTTTATTTCACTTTATATTACCTTCATCGGGCCATTTATGTGTTTATTTTAAAAAGTAATAGAGGATTTTTCATATAGATCACTTGAACTAATATACCAGAGGTGCCAAAATACACATACACATTTAAAAAGGCATTGTCAAAGTTGAATTGAATTACAGTAGCAACATGTAGCATGATGTTCCCTCAAAAGATGGCGTTAAACAGATACTAGAGCTACACATGCTTAAAACAGCAAAATGGAAAGCTTTCATCCCAAAATGTGTAGACATTTTTTGGCACCCTCTGTATTTGAGCTTGCCTTGTGAACACTGAAGTGATGATTTGTTGTTCTTGTTGTTAGGTGCTGTTGAGTGGAGTCCAACTCATAGTGACCCTACCTACAACAGATCGAAGCACTACCTGGTGCTGTGCCATGCCCAGCACTATTATCAGTGCTTCTCTGCTGTTCATAGGGTTTTGACTGGCTGATTGTTTCTGGAGAGAGAGTGCTTACAGATATGATTATTTTAGCAATTAACATCCCACTCTTAATTAGTATTTCTGTGTAATCTATAGCAAACCATTGCCTCTATGACTGTCCTTCCTATTACTCTGCTAATGCCTTTCTCAGTGGCAGAATACTCCTTCTCCTCTAGGGCAGTGTCCCATTGTGTGTCCTGGGCCATGTCTTCCTCAGGGCTGACCTTCCAGGTGCTCTTTCTCCCAAGGCCCCTGGCTCTTTGCTTATTCCTTGATGATGATACTTTTCACACTCTGTCTTACAGCTCATGTGTGCTTCTTTTTCTCATCAGTCGATGGTTGGTCAGCTGAAAGGGTGATGTTTTAATAACCTTTTCATCCCCAAAAGCCACTTGCAAAGACAAAAGCTCGTTCCATAAATGTGTGCAGTATTTTAGTTTAAAAGTCCCATCGCATTTTGTGTCTCTTACACACTCTCATCCGCTGTCTTACCAGAGAGAAACTGAGATGAAGACTGTCTAACTAGCTCAGTGCCTTTTATCCAAATATGCTAAAATCACCCAGTTCCTTTTCCACTTTACCATTGTGTTATGGTCTTTTACCTCTAAATATTCTCATGCTGAGCTTTAAAAAATACCTATTTGAGAAGTTTAGAGTTCAGCTTATTTAACACCAGGCAAGTTTAAGTAATTGAGGTATTTTTTACCCAAGAATTTTTTTCAAAATCACTTTCCAACATTGTAGTTTTGCGTATGGCTTAAATCACTGTAAGACTGACATTGTTCTCTTCCTTCTGCTAATGCAAGTAGAAAAATCTATGTTAAGTAAAATAAGCCAGACACAGAAAGACAGGTGTTGCATGTTTTCTAGTTTTCGATCACATGTGAAAGCTAGAAAGAAAAAGAAAAGGAAACCAAATTGGGCTTGGTGGCACATGCCTGTAATCACAGCAACTTGGAAGGCTGAGACAGGAGGATCTGAGTTCAAGGTCAGAGGGAGCCTGCATCGAGCTAAAGCATGAAGAAAGGAACCAAGGGCACAGATCAGTGGTAGAGCACTTGCCCAGCACGTGCAAGGGCCTGGGTTCAACCTGCCAGTACAGCAAAAGAAAAACAATGAGCTGAAAGTAGAAGAGGGACAATTAGGGACTGAGAAAACGGCCAGGGGAGGAGTACTAGAAGGGAGTATAAACAGGATCAATACATAATATCTGCATATACAGACATGTCCTAATGAAACCTATCAATTTAAACAATTAGTATGTGTAAAAAATAAGGCTACACACTTGCAAAGAAATTGGGTTCAGGTTTGAGTATGGGTTCAACATGTTAAAATTGAGAGGGTTTGAGTTTGGTTCAGGTTTAAATTTTTAACCTTATGTGGAAAGGCATGATAAATTATTTTCCAATTGTCTTTTTCAATCTTAAATAGTTAATGATACAAACATTTTACAAGCTGAACCCAAACCCAATTTTCACTGGGTTTAGGTTCAGGTTTAGGTTCAAAACCGTTTTAAAAATGCTTGAACTGGAATGGATTCAGGATTCGGGCTTGGGTTCCATTTGAAGCCCTGCTATCTGTACATAGGAGTTAAACGTATGCACAAGTATTATTCCATGTTGACACTGCAAAAAAGGCTTGAACCTGAACAGGTTCAGGGCTCGGGATCGGGGTCAGGTTTGAAGCCCTGGTTAAAAATTATAATAATAAAAAGAGGGAAAACTCTATATTTGTGGATTTACAACTGAGCAAACGCACTGGGTGTATGAAGCTATTTGTTCCTTTGGAATCACAGAGAAATTCTACATCAGTGGACACAGTGACATGCAAATGGAAGAGTAATGTACAGATGCCACCAAATGACTTAGACAGGTTCAATGCCCTAACACATTTCATGTATTCCAGAAATACATGGTCACTCCCTGCCAAAAACGACAAGGTCAGAACAATCTCTGGGCCTCCCTGAGAAAAGGAGAAGCTGGTCAAATGTCTAAGAGCAAAAATAACAGAGAATAAACTTGGCCAAGAAGTGAGCAGATTGAGAAACATTTGGCCATGATACTTCGCACAGCCTGGAGAAATTTGGAAGAAATAAAGCAAACTGACTTGAGCCACATAGTTGCCTTGGTGGGCTCACTTCCAGGAGTCTGTGTACCTCGAAGACAGCTGAGCGATCCACCTTCACCTTTTGTTGTTGTTAGGCGCCATCGAGTCGGGTCTCATTCAAGTTATCTCCCGGCTTCTCCCAAAGGGTGTGCACACTGTACTATAACATCTCCCTGAACAGATTGGATGTGTTCCTGCTTCATCCAGTTTGCTGAGCAACAAAAATCATCTCCTTCTAAAAACCAGACACCATCAGACAGTGTCATCAAGGACTGTGGATGTGTTATGGAGTCTTCCACCTAAAGAGACACAGATACACGTGTCCGGTTAGAAGAAGGAAAAGGCTCAGGGAGCATGGTTCTACACAGAACCCTTGGCAGCCATGCTTTCACAAATGAACCATTCATGCAATGAGACACGGGGTGTTTGAACTTGAGGAGGAGCATACACATTCACTAATAAAGAAGAAACCTGCAGCTGTACCACTGTGGCATCCGATCCTGTTGGATCTCGGAAGCTAAGCAGGGTTGGACCTGGTTAGTACTTAGATGGGAGACCGCCTGGGAACACCAGCTGCTGTAGGCTTGGGAGAAGGACCTGGCAACCCACTTCCAAAATACAATCAGCCATTGAAAACCCTATCAATAGCAGAGAAGCACTGACAATAGTGTTTCCTCTGTTGTACACAGGTTCGCTATGAGTCGGATACCGACTCGACGCCACCTAACAACAATAAAGAAGAATCTCCAGGAGCCTGCTTCCACATCTCTCCCAATAATAAGACCTTTTGTAGAGGGGAAGGCTAACTGATAATTGAAGGGATCCTGCAGCCTGACCGATATCAATGATAACATCATCTCTGAGAGAAAATATATATGCAACGCCTCCCTCCCCTGGTTTCACTGGTGCCGTGTGGCCATGCGTCTGTTTTCACACCACTTTGGCAATGTGCTCCCTGAAGGTCACTCTTTAGAAAAGTCCTTAATTAAGATTTCTGCCTGCAGCAAATTGTAGGAACTGTAATACATCACACTCTAGCAACCCAGACACAGGTCATCGGCTACTCAGATGCCGTCGTGTGGTATGAACAAATATTACCTTTTTCATTTTGCTGTGGATCATTTTTGCATGTGATTAAAAAGCCAGGACCAACTGCAGCATTCTCGTAGACACTTTTGTTCTCTAAATCTAGGATCACATCTCTATCTTTTAAAAGAACGTCCTTGCCTCGGAAGTCTATACAAGTTTAGAAATTACAACATCATCATACATTTAAGAGAATGGATCTTTACACTGAATGCTTCAACAAAGCAAACCAAGAGAAAGATACATGAGCTTCTCTCATGATTTCTGCGATTTTTGAAAAATGAAGAGCTGATATATTATTATTTAAATGTGTACAAAGGAAAGACTTAAATCCACTCTATTAATTCCCATCCATCTGTTTTTTTCTTTCTCCCACTTCCCCCACCCTGGGCCCAAACATGGCTTTCACACCAAGGGCAATTTCTTTTAAGTTGTGGTCAGTGAAGAGTGACCCCTAACTACCCTTTTGTTTTTCTAACTACTCTTGATTCTAGAAGGATTTGAATGTGCTTTTTTAGTTCACATGAGTCTGAAAACATGAATTGTAAAGCATCTTTCTGAACACTTTGTAATACCTAAATCTTTTCCCCAAAGATGTCCACTGCAGGATATACCCAATCTATTGTTGTTGGCAACCCACTCCCAAAAATCAATCCGCCATTGAAAACCCTATGAACACCAGAGAAGCACTGACAATAGTGTTTCACCTGTTGTACTTCGGGTCGCTATGAGTAGGATACTGACTCGACGGCACCTAACAACAATAATTGTTGTTGTTATTTTATTCTGACTGTGCCTTAGATGTCTAGACTTTTTGTCTATATTATTCAATTCACCTTAATTATGCTGCCTTAATTATCCATCTAGAATTACCTATGTATTGATGATCTGCAACTTAAGGAGAATAATGCAATAATTTAGAATTCTCCTTCTTGCCTCCCAAATAGATCAGATCTCTGGCATAGTTGCCATTGATAAAGTTTCAAGGAGATGTGTATTTGTGCTTAACAAAGATGCACACACGCACACACACTCACGCATATGCACACACACTCACGCATCTTTTCATTATTGTTTCTCTATCAAGATTAAAAACCATGGGTTGAGATAATTGACCAATGGCAAAGCTTGGGAATGAATGGGCAGCCGAGGCAGCACCTCTAGGAATCGTGCTTCTCCTCCCTTAAGGAAGGCCTTCCCTGTAGCAGAAATGGAGGGCCTCAGAGCTTCCACCAGCTGAACTACGTTTCAATTCCCTGCCAGACCTTCTCAAACATCCAATTGCTGAAATGAGATGAAGCAGCCAGAAGAGGGAGGGGAAGGCATATATCTTCTCTTTCACTGGAGGAAACTTCAGTACTCCAAGCCAAGGCCAACATTTTGCCGATTAGCATCACATCAAAAGTCTGAATTTTAATAGGTTCTGGTCCCGATGCATATATTGCCCAATATACACAAGGAGGGGGAGGGGGGATGAACAAAGAGATTCATTACCGCCTTTATCCTCACATCAACGAGCTGTAAAAGCCCACGCCATCCTGCAAGACGGAGCAGTCCATCAGGACATGTGTCACGACAAGGTGACAGGACAGCAGGGGACAAGTTAGTGCTTCAGCCTTGTGGCTCAGATGAGGCTAGTAATCAACTGCCGCAGGCACAGCCTGGGACACCTGATGCCCACCCTCGACCCTCTTTGCAAGGCAGGCAGTGGCTGCAGACTGGAGAGGAAGAGCCTTTGACACTCGCTTGTCATGAAGGTACTTGCATGCCTCCTACATACTGACATACGTGTGTGTATACATGCATACCTACATACATACCTCTGTACAGACCTACCACACACCTACCCACGTGTGCATCTACTTATCTACCTGCATGCATGCATTCACCCTACCTGCATACACACCTACACACGTAACTACCTACCTACCTGCTTATATAGCCATGTATGTACATGCATATCCACATGCATGTGTGCCTACCCACACACATATCAACATACCTACCTGTGTACATACCTCTACGTACCCCTACATGTATGCACATACTACCTATATATGTATCTACATGGTGACCTACAACCATACCTACATCTGTTCATCTCTACATTCATGCCTATGTTCATACTTATACTGATAACAACATATCTTCCTACTTCCCTACTTATACGCCCATCAATGTATATACTGGGCTGGGATTTAGCTCAGTTAGTAGAGCACTGCTCTGCAGTCTCTGAGGTCCTGGGTTTGATTCCCAGGACCGCAAATAATGGGAGAAAGACATGGCAATCCACTCCAGAGGCAATCCCGAAAAAATATCAGCCATTTACAACCCTATGTGGGTCTCTATGAGTCAGAAAGGACTCAACAGCACCTAACAACAACATGTACATGCTTACCTACATATGCACATCTACATGCGTATCTAGATAGCTACATACCTATTTGCATGCATACCTATATATCTACTCACATACCCCCTTCATATTACCACCCTATATCCATACTACTCACCTATCTGCCTACTTAGCTCCCTCCTTTTGAGCGTCCATATGCATTCACCCACCTGCAAACACACATGCTTTTCTAGCTGCATAAAAAAATTAGTTTTTTGAGCTGTGCAGAGCCTCTCACACCAGTCTCCTTCCCCATCACCACCAAAATGAGTAGTCAAGAGAATAAACTGCGTTTGCATGCTTTCCGTTCCATAAGCACAGTGCTTGGGTTTCATGGAGATGAAGGTGAGTGGTGGAAAGAGGAGGCGTGGTCTTGGCGTGGCTCTCCCGCCGCAGTGGCTTATGGAAGGACAGCGCCACCATCACCACACTATCAACACAGGGTCTCTCAGCTAATGAGAGACTTCTTTCCATTTTTAATTTCACTCACACATGAGCGTTTTACACGATTGGGCATCACGAAAACAGGAGCATTTAAGGAAAATTGCACACACAAGGAATTCAGCTCTGGTTTTCTGTGTGTGTGTCACTTTTCAAAGCAATTTTCAAGGATTTTTCTCCTTTGCAGCCAAATGAGAGAAATAAAGTCTGCACATGAGAGATAGTATTGTCCTGGGAAATATTGAGAGGATTAATGTATTTTGACTGAAGCTAGCAGGAAATTGTGTTTCAGTCCTGCTTATGGGCATATTGTGAATACGTCACATCAAGAACAATTTGTTAAACAAGAAATATAGGTTGTAGAAATGGGAGAGCAAAATAAATGGGGAGAGACAGATTCAATAGTGGCTTTGATGTGTATCTGCATTGTTAATAAATGAGATGCTGACTCTTTCATTCAGGAAAAGAAAATCCTCTGGCACACAGAGCAATAAGAGGTCTTCAGTTAAGTTACTTCTGTGCCATATTTGAAACTGGAGGGGTAATGCCAGCAGTGTTGATTTGTTAATACTTTGCAAGTGGAAAGGGTTATAACAAGCTTAGTTCTAACTTGATTAAACAATATCCCATTACAGTCACTCATGTATTTCCTATCTTTTTAAATGTGTACACGCTAAATTCTCTCAAAGACAGGCTTTGGATATAAGTGAGAACAAAAGTGTAATTGAGCGTCACCAGTAGTCAACCAATTCTGGGGCGGTTTCTGTTGTTTTTTGCCGCTGTTCATTCATTTATTTGTTTTCATTAGTTGCCCCAACATTGGATGAAGAAGAAACAGGTCATGTTTTAAAATTTTTGTTGAAATCACATAACAACCAATAGACATTCTGCATGTGATCACATAAAAAATGTTCCACAAAAAGATTAAAAAATAATATCCCATGATACAAAGGACAAAGGGATTTCTGAGTTTTCCATGGAGACCTTTGTTTCTTCTGAAGAAAAATGCTGTTGGAAATTATTGGCTCTCCAGAGAGCTGAATATTATTTTCAGTAAACATGTGTATAGCTGCAGTAAAATATCTGTAAAATTTTCTTGGAATTACTGCCAAATTGTAGTGTTGTTGTTCAGGATGCTCTAACTTATGATACCATTACAATCATCTATTTTCAGTAATGAGGTTGTCCACATCCTGAAACTCTTAGAGATAACAGTGTCCAGGAAAATGGCTGACAAAATAAGTACATTGTTGAAACAGGAGAGTGTTGAAATACACCATTTTCAAATTTACTATTGTTATCAGTCTTTCAACATCATTTGAATCTATAATTTCAAGCTATTCTGAATAATACTGCTATGCCCATTGATATTCCAACATCTATTCAATCATTGTCATCAATTATTTTAGACATATATCCAAGCAGTGGAATTCTTGGACTATGTGGTAACTATATATATATATATATATATATATATATATATATATATATATAGTTACCACATAGTCCAAGAATTCCACTGCTTGGATATATGTCTAAAATAATATATATATAATATATATATACATAAATTTTTTTTGAGGAACTGTCATACTGTTTCTGCTGGAGCTACATTGTCTTATATTCCCACTGGAAATTAACAAGAGTTTCCATTTCTCCACATTTCCATCTAATAGGTATAAAGAGTTTCAATTTTCACCTAACAAGTGTAAAGAGTTTCCATTTCTTCACATTTTCACCTAACAGGTGAAAAGTGTAAAGTTTCTCTAGTAATATTGAGCGTATTTCAAGTGTTTATTGGCCATCTGTGTATCTTCTTTGGAGAAATGGCTATTTAATTCTTTTGCCCTTTTTGGAATTTGTTGTTTTTGTGCTGTTGATTTTTAGTTCTTTATACATTTTAGAGATTACTGATACTAATCCCTTATATGGGGCCGGGATTTAGCTCAGTTGGTAGAGCACTGCTCTGTAGTCACTGAAGTCCCGGGTTTGATTCCCAGCACCGCAAAAATGGGAGATGGATGTGGAAATCCACTCCCAAGGCAATCCCAAAACAGACATTGAAAACCCTATGAGGGTTGCTATGAATTGGACACAACTGGACAGCACTTAACAACAACAGCAATCCCTTATATGATTTGCAAATATTTTCTCTATCCTATGAACTTTCTTTCTCTTGACTGTGTCCTTGATTCACAAAAGCTTTCAATTTTGATGAAGTCATAGATATGTATTTTTTCACTGCCTATGCTTTTATTGTCATATCTAAGAAATCATTATTGAATCTCATGTCTTGAAGTTTTCCTTTATGTTTTATTACAAGAGTTTTGTAGCTTTAGGTCTGATGTTTATGTCTTTGGCCCATTTTGAGTTTTTGTTTGGTTTTTGGTTATTGGTTTTTTGATTTGTGGTACTGGGGGGCTGCACCTGAGACCTTGCACACACTTTGGGAGACCTCTACCATTGAGCTGCACTCCTATCCCCTTTTTCATTTTTTTAATCTTGAGACAGAGTCTCGCTAAGTTACAGAGGCTGCCTCTGGCCTCAAACTCAGATCCTCCTGCCTCCTCCTCCTGAGTTTCTGCGATTACAGGAGTGCCTGGCTTGAGTTAATTTTTACACATGGTTTTAGGTGACTCCAGCTTCATTCTTTTTTGCCTTTCAGTTTTCCCACACCATTTGTTTTTTTGAAAAGACTATTCTTTCTCCTTTCACCTTGGTCAAAACTCACTTGACTCTATATGCAAAGGCTTATTTCTGGACTCTATTCTATTTCATTTTTGTACATGAATATTTGTCTTTATGCCAGTAACACTTGGATTTTATGTGTAGCTTTGTAGTATGTTTTGAAATCAGGAAGTGTGAATTCTCCAACTTTGCTCTTTTTCAAGATCCTTCTGGCTACTTGAGGCTGTTTGAGGTTTCATATGAATTTTAGGATGTGTTTTTCTATTTCTGCAGAAAAACAAGTGTCATGAGGATTTCAATAGGTATTACATTGAATCTGTAGATTTTGAGGGGAAGTATAATTATCTTATTAATATTAAGTCTTCCAGTTCATGAACATGGGATGTCTTTCCATTTGTTTGTATCTTCATTTTTCTCAACCATCTTTTATAGTTTTCAGTCTACAAGTTTTTACCTCTTTGATTACATTTATTCCTAAGTATTTTATTCTCTTAGATATGATTATAAATGGATTTTTAAAAATTTCTTTGTCAAATTGATCACTGTTAGTATGTAGAAATATAACTCATTTTGTGTATTAATTTTATATTCTGTAGTTTTGCTAAATTATTATTCTCTAACCTGTATTTGTTATAAATTTTTAGGGTTTCCTACATATGAGATTATAAGAGTATGTCATATGTGAACAGAGATCATTTTACTTCTTTGTTTCTAAGTTAGATGGCTGTTATTTCTTATTTCTTACCTAATTGCTCTGGCTAAAATTTCCAGTATTGTGTTGAATAGAAGTTGCAGATGCAGGCATCTTTATCTTGTTCCTGATCCTAGAGAAAAAGTTTTCAGACTTTTACCATTAAATATGACGCTAGTTGTGGGGTTTCTATGTGCAGCCTTTATCATGTTGGAGGAGCTTCCTTCTAGTCCTATTTGTTGTGTTTTTAAAGATAGCTTCTTGCATGTCTTCCATATGCAAACTCAAGGAATAGTCCAAAATGAAATGCAATGAAAGCACTTCTCAGGAAGATCAAAACAACCTAGATTAAGCATACAGTTCTCTGGTGGTCTGCCTCAATACTCAGAGAAAACCTTAACTATCCTTAGACAAATGAATGAAGTACATGCCCTTCACATATTCTTTCCCGCAAATCATTGTTCTCAGATTTAACAAACATAAGTCAGTTGTAAAATGCATCTCTCAAGTAACTAAGAAAATTGACCTACTGTCTGGTGTTACTGGCTATAAACCAATTACTAGTCAGAGGTGCTGCCCTTTCTCATTCTGAATCTGGAGTGCTCTGCCCTCCACCTGCCCAAATTCTACCCATCCATTAGAGACAGAAGTAATCTGAATCCAGGGATCTTTCCAGCATGCATTGCTGTGTTACCTCTCAGGAGCAGGGCAGATTTCCTGTAAACCTCTAGGCTGTCATATCCCACCCCCTCCCTTCCAGCTGACAAACTGAAGCTCTTCATCTGCTTGTGTGTGCTGCCCAGGGGCTGAGGTCATGCAAACCAAGCCTGTCTGTATCAGAGGAGGAGGGTCTGAAAGGAATGTCTTATTCCATGTGTTGTGGATGATCCTCCTATTGTCAATGTCCCAACAAACCTATCAAATGTCAGCACTTCTTCCCAGTGTCCCCAGGGGCCACACAGCAGGCAGCTTGCTGTGATGTTGATCTGTGCCCAAGTGTCTCACTCTGAAGCCAGTCCTGCTGAATAGGACCCCAATCTCCTACCTGACTTCTGCCATAAGAATAGAACTCTGTAGTCACAACTTCTCCCTAAGAGCCTGGTTAACCTAGAGAAATCACCTGCAGCTGAAAGGCTGTCGTGTGAGCACATGTACAAGAAATGCTGCATCTTTCCAGGACCACTGTGGCCTGCTACGCAGGGCTCCCAGACCCACCAGCCACCGTGCCTAGAACACTGGCCTTGCCCTTGGGGACAGTTATTCTGTCTGTCAGATCCCTTGTTGTGGGACCCATCTGTTTTCTGGTTCCTGCCTCTTCTGAACTTCCTGATTTTATCACTCCCTTGTCTGGCGGCCATCACCAATGATGAAGTCAATGTGGAGAGATAAGACACTCCACCTCACAACTTTGATAGTTAGACCCAGGGTACAAAGTTCCTCAAACAGAGATACTAAGAAAGCACAGAGCAGACAACAGAAGGATTTGCATAACATTCCAGCCATCTGTCACAGGAGCCCTGATGCTCTGTGTCAAAATCAGGGTGAGAAATGGAAGTAGCATTGCAGTCTGCAGTTTATAATGTTGCTTCCTGGGCTTCAATAGCATTACCTGTGTAGCTCAGAGTTTTACTGAGAACTTAGGAAAAACGAATGCTACAGTGAATTGGGATGTATTTTATTTGACGTTGCACTCTATTTTAGGGTTACAAAGACTTAGTAGAGCTCCTGTGTGACTGAGATCTCTTAGGGCAGCATTGGCATCTTATTTATTTTTGTATCCGTCATACCTTTACTCAGGCTCAGCAAAAGTTTTCTGGAGGTTTGTTGAGCTGAGATTCTTCATTTAACAGGCAATACTGGACACAGGCACAGGATAGAACAATTTACGTGGGTATAATTGAGATCCCACGGGAACCATTTTAAAATCCTCCAATGGAGGGAATCTCCCCTGAGAAGGGCTTCAAAGGCTGAGTGAGGCCCTCCAAGTATGTGAGAAATGTCCTGTGTTTATACCAATGTGAAGTGTTCTGGAAGGAGGTCATATCTGCCATAGGGTTTTCAAAGACATAGGTGGCCCACATAACTCCCAAATTAAATTTAAATATCAAATAAAATAGCATAGGGCCTCAGGCTCAATTTAAGTCTAGGGAAAATAGTAGCAAAGGCATTTGCTGAAAATTGAACTTGATATCTGTCATCTGTAAAGAAACAGGCAGAGTGGTACTTCATTTTGGTTCCCATTTTAGCTGTTTGCAGACACACCATGAGATGTCAGTGTGATAGTCCTATCCAGCAAAGAAGATCAGTCCCATTGACAGAAGATAGATCCGGGATTCAGAAAAGTCACAGCCCCAAATTCATGGAGCCAGTTGAGCAAGAGGCCGAGCTGCCCCCAAGAGCTGTGTACTCTCATGGGGCAATAAAGATGCCTTAGGTTATTGACTCAAATGCTAGCTGAGCAGCGTCTGTGGGGAATTCCTATGATCTGCCCAGGACTACTATTCTTCTAACCATAGGCAGCCTAACCCTTTCCTGTCTGCTTCTCAGGAAGGAAATTACTATGGGCTATTAGTTGTCCAGCAGATACTGACTTGACGGCACTCACCAACAACAATTAGTTGTCCAGAGCATGTGGATTTAATATGGCCCCACACAGCCATGAATCCCCAGTTCAGATCCAATAGTTGAAGTTATATCCACAACCCCAGAGGGCCATAGCGTCCCAGAGCCTTCTGGAGCCTTCCATCCAGCAGCCCCTGGGAAGACTCAGAGGTGCACAATATTGAAAGCTGCCTTCGCCTCCCCTGGATGGGCAAGGTATTGCCTGGCACTTGGTAATCCACTGTGCAAATCGGAGTTCTGGCTGCTGATGGCCTTTCTGATCTGGTTGCCATGGGAACGGTGGTCAGATGGAAGAGGATAAGGTAAGGGGAAGTTATAAAAGGAAGGCTGTCTTTAAAACCCTACCTTGTCTCCCCCAATCTCGCGTGCGTTTCCATGGAAGCAGCAGCAATAACCACTCACCAAATGCATTCCGGGGCCTTTGGCTTCACAGGCTGTCAATCAGACAGCTCCGGGCCTCCTTTCAGGGAGCCTTGAATCCATCCAGGAAGAACTATAAGTTTTATGAGCACTCTTCCAATGCAGGACTCTAAAACCCAGAGCCTCGGGGGACTTTGCTCTGAAACTCAGCCCAGGCAGGGCCTGGGGCACCTTCCTGGGGAGCGTCCTTGTCTGAGATCAGCAGAGGCAGCAACCTGGATACCTGGAACGTGACCTCACAAACCGGCCTCCTCCCCTCCCTAGGTGG
>VMDO01010144.1:0-57514 GCA_007922755.1 Pedetes capensis
TTCTTATGAACTTGCCTCAGTTTTTAATTATTTTTTTTAAATCACAGTCATAAAAAATCCAAGCAATTATTAAAAACACTTCATGGAGATTACTTTTTAACAAGATAAATTCCATTAATGTACTACATAGTATAAAATCTGTTTGGTGATCATTTCATATTTCACAGTTACAAACACATTCCCTTTTTAGCTGCATTATAAAGTGCTAATAGCAATACCATTAATAGGTAATACATATTCATTGAAATTTAGTGACTTAAAGATCTGTCTAGCTTCATATTTGTATTGTCCTTTGGGACATATATTCAAGATCTAACATTACATCCAGCCTTAGACAGTGAGAATAAAAGAAGACCTATGAAATCAGCTAGCTAGAACAATGCTCTTATGGCAAAGAAAATGAGGACCAGAAAGTACACGCATCTTTTGTCCAACATGACTAAGCTGGGAAGATGACCAAAGACCGGAATTTAATGTCAACACTCCTAAGCAAGTAAAAATTTTTTTCCTACTAAAATTGAAGTCTGGTTATTTTTAATACTAAAATGATAGAACACATATTTGATAATGGCAGTTCACTCTACCTCAGATAAGTGATCTAGAACCCCGTTTCCATTTCTAAGTTTACTTATTAGCCTTTATTGTAGCGATGGCACACATACATATCTATGAATCAATTTATTTACTCAAATCTACTTCCACAATTTGACTAATTAAATGACTAAATTATTGATTATAAAGAGTGACTAATCAATTCATGATTAAGTAATTAGTTAAACTTGTTGTTTGCTCATAAATAAATACACTCACTGGTGGAGGAAATATTTTATTCTTTAGTATATTGATTTTGCGCAAATTCAACTTCTAAATGAAGCCTAGCCAATTGTTAAGGTTATTATAATGGACTCATATCACCTGACATCAAATGACCACTTCAACTTTGTTGTTCTTTTTCCTAGTACTCTGGCATCATGTTTCCAAAGAAGACTGTTTTCTGGATTTCCCTTGTTCCCTTCTGGAAGTCATCATGAAGAAGGAAAACTGGTGGTGTTTGCTGCCTGAGAACTGAAACCTGGAGGAGACTGAGGAGAGCTAGGGTAATGATAGCCCACATGAAAAAATAAATGGAGAATGAACAGACACCAAGAGTGAGAGAAAAAAAGAAAACAGAATTCAGTGATTGTGAAGTATCATAATTATGTAAATGTAATAAAAATATCATTCATAATGCTTTATTCCAATGCTTAGAAATGAATTCAACAACTAGAACTTACTCCTATTTATGTAGTTATCTGATGGCTAACTTAATCATACCTGTGTTAAGGATGGTTATCCCATGAAGTTGATGCCACTACAAAGATATGTGTAAAAGAAACTAAACACAGTTTCCAGCTCATGTTTTATTGCTCAAAAATGTCCAGAAATTGTTATCAGTGAGTCATCGATTCTCTGTGCTCATCTAAGCGGCTTACTCCCCCACTTTATTTCAAATGCTCACTTCTCTGGAGACTTTGTGACAAATGAGGTTGGGGTGGATAAGTGATTTAGCCCCCTGTAAGATTATTTTCTCTGGTGCAACCAAATTGTCTGAAACAATTTTTCTTAGGAAATAGATTTGGATTTATTTTACATAGAGGAGGAAATTCTGAAGAAAAAAGAGAAAGAAGGAAAAAAGAAGCACATATCAAAAGATAAAATAGTGCAGCAAAAGGATTCATTGCCTAGGTAACTTTTTTCTTCTCTCGTTTTTACTTTGCAATAAGTTCTCAATGGACTGATTCATTTAAGCTATGATTTTTATTCATATTTTTAAGCTGTTGAGTCTGATGTTGAAATCTCCCTTGTCACCAGTTAGACTTACTAGTTTTAATGATTTGAGTTTTAAATGAAGGTCATTATATAATATCCTGCATTGCATGCAGATTATAAAGTTCCTGCTGGCTTTGCCTTTAATTATTCTTTCAAGTGGAATATAGGAGTGAAAAAGTCCATCTTCTTTTTATATTGAGGAGGTTCTATAGCCAAACTTCTCTGCTTCATCACTAATGAATGTTTAAAATAATGTTCTTAAATAAATGTTGATTTTGTCTAAAAGAATTATTTGTGTAATACCTCTTTTTCCCCACCCACTCAACTCAATTATCCAGATTCTACGGATAATGAAAGTCAATATATGACATACATATTTTTTCTTTACCTTATCTTTAATTTTCAGAAAACTTTGATACACAATTGTATATTTAAAAAGAAGAATTGTAGAGTTATGACAGTTTAGAAGAGAACTGTAAGTTTGATGCTGAATTTGTCTCCTCCAGTAGAGGTGACTAATCATATAGACAAAATTCTGAGGACAATGAGGAGATAGGCTCATTGGAAGAGTGATGGCAGAGTCTTTCTGAGAAAATGTCCTTTGCCCTGGGCAGAAAGGTTGGCACATTCCATCTAGTAGTTCACTTCTCTAAGATGGGCACGTGCTTATGAGAGGAGAAAGGGAGGGTCCCACACTGTGCTTAGGAGAGCCTAACACCCAGCACCTGGAGGGAAAGCTGCCAGTGATTGTGCTAAGGCATGGATCCAACAGTGGCAGCCAGTGTAATAGGGGCATGGAGTATTTCTGGACCATAGCAAGAATGTTCCCAGTCCTGATTGTTTTTTAGTTGTTGGGACCATCTCAACAGACTGCAAGACCTAGAAATCATGAGTGAGAGAGAGGGAATTGACAATTCTCAGATTAGAAAGTGAACACAAAACTGAACCAGGAAATGATACAAGCAACAATTTATGCAGGAAGTCACATTTCAAGGTCAAAGAGCTAAAAACCATCAAGAATAGACCCAGCAACCTAGAAAAGATCCATTCATAGCCCTTGAAATAAAACTAAATGGAGAGCTAGAAAACTGAATTTGAGGGAGAAAGACTTAGATTAGGGAAGGTCTGTCTTTTTTCTTTCTGATCACCACCTTGAACTGTGATAAATCTTGACCAGAAAGATTAGCAGATGACAACTGAATGCTTTTAAAATCTTCTGTTTCTGAAGTCTAGTGCTCTAAGCTCCCCGGATGGTCTCTTCTATCTGTAATAATAAATAATTGTTGGGTGACACCTGAAAGTCAGTGATCTGATTTACTTACAAGGTGCCTGCAAGCCTTTTAAAACCAGTAGTATCTGCTAAACCAGAGGACTGACAAATTGAGCTTCGGTCTAGAAGTTGGGTACTGCTGCATCCACTTGGTGACCAATGATGCAGGGCCTTTTGTTTATTTGAGTGATCTGAAATATGATGCTGTGTTTTAGCACCCCTTACCAGGTCTGATATAGAACTAATTGTTGCCAGATGTGGAAAGTATTTTGAGCCAAGATATAGTATTTGTTTACACTGTCTGGTTTTTCAGCCTTAACCAATATCAGGTCATAGCAGCTGGTTTTTATCAAAGCTCTGTAAACTATGGACTGTCCACCTGATAAAACAAGAGTTGCCCACATGACCTTCATTTGAAAGCCTGAAGTACAAGAATTCCACCAAAGCAATAGAGAAGTGTTGTTAAAAATTCCTAATAAAATTAATCAATTGACTTAATTTAACTTTTGTTTATTTACATGTAAGTGACTGTCTTCTCAAATGTGTGGTTTAAAAAATATTTAAGATTTTTGGCATTAGATTATCATGAATTTTAATTTAAAATTTACAAATTTTACTAAATCTGTACACTTCATGTACGCATCACTCATAAAACAAAGCTTACCAATCACTTTTTATGCTTAGTGAAAAAGAATGATCTCATGTCAAAACTATAGTAAACAGCACCAGTTGGATTCAGCACACTAATTTTGTATTAACATTCTTTCTTACTGACAGGGCCTTCATTTTCCCCTTACATGCCAGAATCAGTATGGTGAATTATTTCCGTGACCTTCTTCATTGTTTTAAATAAATAAAAGATTAGCATTTAAACCACTCTGTTTACATTAAACTACAAATTCCATAAGCCACAGTAGTGTTTGTGTTTTCCACTTTCGTGCATTTTTTTCAAGGGTCCATGAGTTCATTTGATTTGTTTCAGCTACTCAAAATATTTTAAGAGTACTGCACTGTGGAGAAGTATTTATTTGAAGAAGCTCTGGATAATTTGCAAACTCTATGATGATACAGTGGTCTTTCCTAATGAAACAGAAAGGCTTTTATTCTGTCGTCTCCCTGACACTGTGGGAAATAAAATCTCAGAGACCTAAGCTTTTATCAAAATGATTTCAGTTTGGGGTTATATCTGCTCCTCAGGTTGTAATGCACCTAATATCGTGATTCTAAGGCAATTTTACCTGTTTTTATGCCATCTATGCAGTTATGTGATACCGTACAGTGCTGTGGAATTAAAGTTTTTCTAAATCTGAAAGCCTTTCTAAACAATACATAAAAAATATCTACGGTAGGAAAAGTACAAAGAAAAGGAAATCTCTTTAGTTTTGGAACATGTTGAAAATAAATTTATTTGGGAAGGTTTTAAAATACCTCACAATACCAAATACAACGTTATCAAAAAGTGAGGCAATTTTACTGTTCCAACGAGAAGACCCATATAAAGATTGTTTTTAGTTAAGCTGAATATACAAACATGTAGGAAAGCAGATAAAGCAGCCAACTGTCTACTTAAAATTTTTAAAAATAATTATCTTAACTAAAAATAATTATCTTAGCAATTTATTTAAAATTACCTACTAATAACAATAATTATGACTATTATTTATCCCCAATCTCTGTGTGGAAAATTTTATTCTATTCTTCATATACATCTTCGAACCCAGTCTTTTAGTTATCATGAGAGAAGCTTTTAAAATTATTTAACACATTTCCAAAGAACCTAATTTTATTTTCACCTATGGTTGTTTGCAATACAGCATTTTTTTCATTCTTTTTGTGAACTGTTTCTGAAAAGTATATCTTAAAAGACATGAACCCATAAGCTTAATATTAGGACATATTTTCCACTGTTATTTTGATCCCCAAACCATAAAAGACAACATTATTTTTAAGATATGTTTAACAAGATTATTTATAACTCAATCCAACATCTATTGAGAAACAAAGCTCTGTTAAATTTCTGTTCCTGCTTTGTAAAAATCCCATCAGTTAACCTGTAAGGTCATGCAAAGCTAGCATTGATTTTAACACTAACAGAGTGACTTGTGGAATAGCACATTGATGCTCAAAATAAAGTAATTGGGAGAACACCTCTAACTAGACCTGTTTTTGCAAAGGCTCAAATATAAAGCAACTAATGGTAAGATAAGAACTTTCTCTTATTTTCAGGCATGACTAGTGCATTCTTCCTCTAAATCAGGTAATTATCCAAGTATTGCATTAACTTCCTAATTATTACAAAGACACATTAAGTCAATTTTTGTTTCAGTATGCATTTATTAAATAAGTAATGTATTTTTATGTGAGCTGGGGTTTAGCTCAGTTGGTAGAGCGCTGCTCTGCATATTCTGAGGCCCTGGGTTCAGTCCCCAGCACCACAAAAATGAAAAAAGGACCTGGCAGCCCACTCTCAAAACAATCTCAAAATATTCAGCTTTTGAAAACCCTGTGACTAGCAGAGAAGTACTGACATAGTACTGGGCATTGCACAGTGTTGAGAATGTTTCATTCTGTTGTATATAGGGTTGCTATAAGTTGGTCCTGATTTGACGGGGCCTACTAACAACATATTCTTATAGTCAACATTTAAAATGTATTGAAAATATATCGTGAGAAATTTCCTTCTTAACCCATTGGCCTGTTATCACAGTTCTGTGTCTGAAAGTAGCCTATGATGTCAGTTTTTGTATCATTCCAAATATATTTTATACATATATGAATATTGTACTTTATTAGCACAGCACATATATTACTGAATACTGGCAATCACATTTAAATAATAAAATACACACTACTACTTATTAATTTATTTTATTTCTAAGGAAAATAAAAAATAAATTTAAAACAATTATTTTTAACAATTCTTGCTGTGAATATTACTTTAGTTCCACATTAACAATAATATTTATACACAAATTTATATTTGTTGAGTAAATGAATAAATTCAAACTAGCACTTAATCAGTTGTCTGCCCTTATACATAAATATTTATTTAAGAGCTTGCTGTAAGACATTTCTCTAATCAAAATAGTCTGTGTATGAGAAAATGAAAAAAGACAGTAAATATTCTGTTTATATATTAAACAAATAACCAGTGAAATTACTTACTCATTCTATGTCTAAATTGTGTAATAAGGAAACCATTTGAAAATATATTCACTTTGAAATCATATCTTCTTATTATAATAGTGATAAATGGTAACCATAGATATTTTAAGAAACACAGATATGAGTAAAGAAAATATAAATCCCATGCAACCTTGTTCAACATATACAGTGTTGAGTGTTCTGTGAACATCATGGTTATCTTTCCAGCTCTCTACTGTTTGCTTGGTTGAGAGAGGCTTTCATCCCACCCCTCATCTAATAAACAAATGCTGCATCAAGGTCTTTGACAAGTGCAGCAGAAGCCCCGACTCACCAGCTTCACTCCCACTTGCCATGGCTCTGCCTTAGTTCTAAGCAAAACACTTGTCACATGAAAGTCATCCTATATCTCTTTTATACAAGGTGTCTACACTGTACCATGCAGTTCCTTCTCAACAGTGAGAAGGATCTGGACTTGTGTCTTGTTGTTAGGTGCCCTCCACTCGGTATCTGACTCATAGCGGCCCTTGTCAGTTTCTTTCAATTCTGGGTCTGGAACCTGTCTCTCAAGTCCTTTATACAACCTTGGATGGACTCCTTCATTCTGTAGTTTATTCATTCATCTAAAGCTGAGACCTCTTGCCACTTCCTAAAAACCACATTTCCATTTTCTTCTAACTAATCTTGCCTTGACAAGAACCTTTAATTCTATCCCATTTTGGACATGAATGTTTTGGTAATAAATTTTACTTGTGATTTGAAACATCTCAACCCTTTGTTTCCTTTGGGTTTCTCTAATAACTGACTTTAAGAACCTCAGGAGACTTTCCTTTCATTAGGAACTTTTAAGAAACCCAGTTACTATCACAGTAAAAAATAATGGTGAGCACCTTCATCTCTTTGACATTCAAAGCAGTGTCTCTTAGACACCACACTGATCAGGCACTGAATAAAATATATCCTAGAAATATTAAACACTGTATATGTTCAGCCCAGTTGATCTGTTTATTCTAATGCTGGTATCTAGTAACTCCATTTTAGAGTACAGTGGAACTCCATTTTAGAGTACAAGTTCTAAATGATGCCAATTTCCCACTTTCAGGAACTATTCTCTAAAGGACAATTCCAGAGTTAGAGAAACTTAATGTCCAGAGAAGCTCCGTGTTTGTAGAGGAAGTGGGGTGAACTCTGGAGACAGAAACATAAAATTTATATGCTGAAGAATGTATCTCATAAGCCTCTGTAAGAGCAGAATGGACAGGTTCAAGAGGACCGTTGTAGGTCTGCTCAGGGATCCTCAATAGCCTCACTGAAGATGGTATTAGGCACTAAGTCTCTGTTAGCCATTAGCTCCTTGGGGCCAGGTTTAACGTTTGCTCTAAGCTTGGTCCCTGTTCTCTTTGTTCTAGCCCTGATTTCACATTTATCTCTTTTACATAAACTCTGCCTACTACTTCTTTTGTAAGTTCTGCCTAGCCATACATACATAGCAGGGAATGCAGAGTGCCTCTGGTGGCCTGGCTAAGGCTCAGCCTAGCCCTCTGCTTCTGATTGTCTGGTTGAAACACCTGTCTACAGGCTTCTCACATCAACTCTAACTTGGTTGGCTAAGATTTTCTGGGCACTCGGGATAGTAGGGATGACTTAACAATACTGGCTGTCTATACTTTGAGATACTTTTACTGATAGCAATACACATATTGGATAAAAAATAAATTGCCAAAGATCTTCATTCTTTTTTCTTAAAAGCTCGTCTGTTATACAAATGATTTCTCAGTTTCAGGGCTGTCCAAATTACTAATTCTCTTATTCAACCATATTACTGTGAACACAGCAGAAGTCATAGCTATCAGGACATAGAGTGGTTTTCTAAAACTAAGTTCTGTAGAAAACTCTGATATTTTGCATGTTTATCATAAATATGTAGAGAGAGGGAGGCTTGAGCTTTAAAAAATAAAACATTTTTATAGCATTCAATAGAAATTAAGAATTCTCAACCCTTTTATTTTCTCTCCTCTTTGATGAAATTCTGCTAAGTTAGAAGTTCCACTATGAATAAGAGGATCCTCTAAGCATTCAGAGAATTGACCTACCAGACAATTTTTTTCTTTGCTGTTTGGTCCAGGGTCCATAAAAAATTGATGTTCTCCTCTCAGGTAACATGCTTATTTTTATCTACATGGAACTCATTGATCTCCTTCCAGTTTGGTGTTAGCCTCTTCATTCCACTATCATTCCCGAGGTAACGAATGATATTTTCATAGGCATGGCTGGTAATCAATATAGACAAGCTCTGCTCATTGATCTGAGGAAGACCTTTGATCTGGAAAATCACCAATTATGGCTATTTAAAGTAGATTCAATTGGATTAGGAAGAACAAAAAAGAGTTGTAGTCCACAGTATTACTTAATAGCTTCAAAAACCTAGAAAGACAAAAAGTTAAGTATAAGACCTCTTAAAGAATCAGGGTTAATTTTTATTCTTTCAATTTTAAATGAAGATTTTCTTGCACATTCTACTTTATCTCTGAATTTTTTATGGCCGTGTAATGTGATATTCTTATAAGGGACATCCCAGGTACAAGGTAATTGACGATTTGCAGTGAGTTTCTGACAACCTTCAAGTTCTAATTAATAAAAATAGATTCAGCTTAAATATTGATATGCTAAGCATTAGTCTTATTTTAACAGAAAAAAATGTGGACCCTGGGTCCTAGCAAATTAAGTCTTTAATAGCATGCAGGCTACCTGGTTGATTGATCGATTATATTTTCTAGTGGAATTTCCAGCTATTATTATTATTCTCAGACTATGATCAAATTTGAATTATAAATGAAGATGTGGATGATTTCTTGCCTCCATGAGACTAATTATTACCCAGAGTGCAATCTATATTACTTAATATACCATAGTCCATACTGCTTCTGGAGAATATGAATCATAAAATACACTGAGGGAAAAAAGTTAAAATCCTAGCTGTGTGTATGTGTTTTTTTTCCTGTATATATCCTCTATAACCAAAGAAAACCTTAATTTTGGTGGAGGATTTATAGTCCCAAAAGTTGCCTAATTTATGGTTTATAGCACAGATTGTAGTATACAGGGATCTGGATTCAGATGTCAGCTCTACAATTTGCTAGCTGTGTGACTTGAAAGATTATTTAATCTCTTTTTCTCTTTAGTTCTCTTGTGAGTAGTAATGATAATACCTACCTTATAGGTTGTAAGGCTTAAAGAAATTAATACTTCATAACAACTGTAATACTTAATTTTTTATTTATTACTGGGTAATAATAAATGTTATAAACACTTTAAATTATTTAATCTTCACAACAACTCTGAATTCAGAACTCTTTCTCTCCTCATTTTTCAGATTAGGTAAAGACCATGGAGAGTTTAAAGTTATCTTCCAAATTTACAAACTAGTAAATTATTAAATACTAAAATACAAATAGTCTCATTTCAGATTTTGCCCTCCTAACCACTGCTAGACTCATGTGCAAAACACCTAACATACAAATTAGCACACGTAAGTACTCAGTAAGTGATAGTGAATGTTAACAAATATACATAGTGAATTCCCCAAATTTCAGGAACTGTTCTAATTTTTATTAAAGAAAAATAGAATGTCTATCCTTAAAACAATAGCTTGTTATTTTTTTTCCTGTGGGGTTTAAAACATAAGGTTTTCTCCTTTCAGTTCTTACTGTGGCTGACCCTTAAGGTATGGGCCCCATTTTGATGTTCTTACTCATCTTCAAACAGCATCTACTCTTCTTTCTTATTTCTTTCTCCCCTGAATATCTACTTTATTTTTCTAATCTCTACCTTTGATTTTGTGGGTGCCATTGAGTTGGATCCGACTCATAGTGACCCTGTGTACAACAGAAGGAAACACTATCCAACATGCTTCCATGCACACTATCTTTTTATGTGTAAGCCCAGTGTTTCAGACACTATAGTTCTTTTTGAGTCATGCTACATCAGCAAATGGAGGTCCCTGGGGCTTTACTCCATTCCTACCACTAAGGTCCATTCTACTTTGAGGAGGCAACTCTTCCCTAGTCATCTTTTGAGTGCCTTCCAACATGGGGGGAGCTCATTTTCTGGCACTATATTTGACAGTGCTTCTCTGCTATTTATAGGGTTTTCAATGGCTAATCGTTTCAGGAGTGGGCTGCCAGGTCCTTCTCCCTAGTCTGGCTTAGTCTGGAAGCTCAGTTGAAACCTGTCTACTATGGGTGCCCCTGCTAGCATCTGAAATACTGGTGACATAGTTTTCAGCATCACAGCCACACACAAGTCCCCCCAGCATAATCAATGGCAGACATTTGGGGGTTCCTTTGACTTGTTGTTATTGTTGTTAGGTGCCGTCGAGTCGGTATCCAACTCGTAACGACCCTCTGTACAACAGGGGAAACACGATTGTCAGTGCTTCTCTGCTGTGCATAGGGTTTTCAATGGCAGGTTGATTTTGGGGAGGGGGTTACCAGGTCCTTCTCCCAAGCCTACAGCTTCTGGTGTTCCCAGAAGGTCTCCCATCTAGGTACTAACCAGGCCCGACCCTGCTTAGCTTCTGAGATCTGACGGGATCGGATGCCACAGGGCTATGGCTGCAGGCTCCTTTAACTAGCATCAGTTATTTGTCTCTTCTGGGAAACTGAACAAACTTCCTTCCCAGAGGACACTCAGTCTCCCTCCTCTAGTCTCTGGACTTCTCTGCTGAGGCTAAAGCCCATCCAGGCTTTAAGGATGACTATGTGATCTGTCAGAGAAGACTTGTTACCCGGATCAGCGAGAGGTTCAGGGATGGGTATGCACCCCCATCAAAGACAATAAGAATTCATTGTAATATCTGGAAACAAATCAGTTTGTTTTTCTTTTTCTGTCTTCCTTGAAGTTCTGAGGATGTAAATCCTCAAGTGGGCTGACCATTATGTAAAATCAGAGATATGACTTTCTTAGACTAAGGTCAACACAGGAGAAGGAGAGCCATGTACATTGAGTCCTGGTGATGTCCTTTAAGCCTCTGCCTCAAGCTTTGCCTAGAGCCAGGCCTCCTATGGATATTTCCATCATATGCTACATGTCCTGTTACTGCTGTTAAGATTTCTTCCACTCTCAACTCAAATAGTTTCAGCTGAGACTGTTTCTTTACACATTAATTAAATATTCTTTAAGATTCAAAATGATGAAGTTAAAACATTGGACAGTTGTGATGAGGCACAAGTTGGGATACCAGAAGATAATTGTGCAGGTGGAGATAACAGGTATTGAAATTATTGATCTTTTCCTTCACCATCCTTTAAACTAGAACCCTTTTCAAGAATTTCTTCATATGTGTAAAACGTCCTATGAGCTTCTACATGGCTTCTTGCTGCTGTTCCCCTGGGACTCACTGGTAGTAAAAGAACCACAGTTTTATCCTTGGGGATTTTATATCATGCTCACTCTCAGGGCTGACTCTTGTAAGTGAATAGCATTCAAATACATTAAATGTTCCTCTTGATGCTGCAAGGCCACCCATAATCTAGAAAACTCCATGCTTTAAATCCCAGTTTTTTCCTGGCTATATTCTCTGGGCCTGGAGGACAGTATGATTTAGAAATTCTGCAGCTGTTTTAGAACACATACAGGCAGATGGAGAAAAACAACTCAATCCAATTAGAGAGGATCACAGACTTTGGTCTCATTAGTCATATTGCAGAAAAAAGTGTACAAAAAATGACAATGGTGTTTGTGCTGATGGCAAAAAGCCAGGGTTCTAGTCAGGTGCTATGGCACATGCCAGTCATCTCAGCAATTCAAGAGGCTGAGGCAGGCATTTTCCAAGGCTGAAGCAGCCTATGCAACTAAAGAGACCCTGTCTCCAAATAAAAAATTAAAATGAGGCTAGGGTGCAACCCAGTGGTAGAATACTTGCCTCGCATGCATGAGGTCCTGGATTCAACTCCCCAGTACTGGGCAAAACAATAAAATAAAACAAAAAAATAAAAATAAAATTCACAGTTCTGCCAGAGCTATTTGGTGCCACCTCTTCAAAGGCCTTCTTAGTATCTCTCTCCCACTCTTGTCACTTTATGGGCTTCACTCATCAGGACACTGTCCCTGAGGTCTGGGATGTGGCTCAGTGGTAAAGCACTTGCCTTGTATATGTGAGACCTGGGGTTCCATCCCCCAGCACAACAATAACAACAACAACAAAAATACAGAAGTACCCTGTCTCTGGTCCCTCTATTACATTATAATCCTGACTAGGAGTGACCCTCAAGAACACAGGTGTTTAGTAACTGTCAAGGAAAACCTCAGCCTTTTGAACATATACAGAAGTTAAAATATGACACAAAGTCATTTCATAGAGAGATGATTGTACATAGACACTGAAAAAGTGTTTCATACCTGGGGAATGCTGAGCAAAAGAGGCAATCCAAATGGTGCTCTCTATTAGCAAAATGCAATTGTATTAGATTCTTTTAAACCAAATTTAGGATTAGGGTTAGGGTTATTACTATTCTTTCCAAATATTAAATGTATGGCTCTTTTTAGCAGCATGCTCAAAATTTTAGTGTGATATACAATTTCCATCTCAGTTATGGCCTAAGCTACTTTGTGAGCCTCATGAATATTTCCTTTTACATACCTTTCTGCCTCACATATGTTTTTGTCATTCCATATGTCATGTACTTACAAAGCTCCAAGCTTTCACTTGTTATCCTACACACATTTGGTGGTCTTTTCAACAGTTATGAATTCCTGTATTCTTTTATCCTTTCTTAAAAATGATAATTATTAATATTATTTGTATACATTAATAGATTCCACTGTGATATTCCCATACACACATACATTGTGCTTTGATTATAGCCCCCTTCCCAAGGACCCTATCTCACTCTCTCCTCTCTACCTCCACCCCCAGTCCTCTTATTCTTCCCTAGAGGTCCCATTACTAATTTTGTTGTTGTTGTTAGATGTTGTCAAGTCCAACTCATAGCAACCCTCATAGGGTTTTTAATGGCTGATTATTTCTGGAATAAGTTAAGAAATGATCAATTTGGAACCAGGCACCACTGCACATGCCTCTAATCACAGTGACTCAGGATGCTGAGGCAGGGGGACTGTAAGTTCAGGGCCAGAGGAAGCCGGCACAGCTTAGTGAGACCTCTATCTCAGGAAGAAGGAGGAGGAGGAGGAGAAGAAGAAGAAGAAGGAGAAGGAGAAGGAGAAGGAGAAGGAGAAGGAGAAGGAGAAGGAGAAGAAGAAGAAGGAGAGGAAGGGGAGGAGGAGGACGGAAGAGGGAAGAGGGAAGAGGAGGAGGAGGAGGAGGGAAGTGGGAAGAGGAGGAGGAGTAGGGAAGAGGGAAGAGGGAAGAGGAGGAGGAGGAGGAGGAAGAGGGGGAGGAATAAGAGAGAGAGAGAGGAGGAAGAGGAGGAGGAGGAGGGGGAAAAATCAGTTGGGAACTGCTCAAGCACTGGACTTATGATTCTGTAGGTACAGTGGACGTTTATCTTCCTTTTGGGTTACCCAACAATGCAATATCCTTCATATGCTAGGATGTTCTCTGCCTTAATAAGTAAAGCCAGTCATACATTATACAAGCTGCAATCACTCGATGCTCAGATTCCCATTCTTCCTTTCAGTTTGGGCATAAAAGCGTAAGTTAGTCTGTGAGTCTGCCCCAGATTTTCAGTACAGTCAGTAACATGAAGGAGCACAAGCCAAGAGGAAGCCCTTCTTGTGAAAGTGGTGGAAACAGCATGTTCTATACCTACTTTCCAGGGACAGCTGGATAGCATTGCTAGTAGCAGTATTTCCAGTTCAGCATTGGTGTGGCTGCTGGTAAAAAATATTTTGTCCATGCCCAGGGGTGCTGGCTTCATATGACTTATGCTGAGGTGACGAGTTATCACTTTTGCTACATATCCTCCAAGCCCATTCCTCTGAACATCCCAAAGATTTTGAGAGTCATCCAATAATGATTCCTCCCTTAAATCCACTGAAGTTGATTTCTATTACTGATAACCAAGAATTTTGAGTGACTGAAAATAAATTTTTATTATTTATTTAGTTAGTTAAGTAATTGTCTTCCTTTTTTTGCAGCAGAAAGTATCCTTACAAATATACACATTCTGCTCTCCTGTCTTAGGATCCTTTTCTTATCCTCCCCAATTTAAGAAAGGGGTTAGTTGTTCTACAAAATACCATTACTCAAGATATTTAAAAAATTCTCCTTAAATAATATTTAATGGATTTCCTTACTATACTACCTCTTAAAATTATATGCTCATATGGATTGGGAATTTCCAAGAAAGATATGTGAAAAAGTTTGAACTTACTCTTTGTTCTATAATCAGCATTTAAGGTTAAAGTCACACATGTTCAAAGTTACCTTACAATCTCATAGGAAGGTACCACTTTTAAAAATGGCAAGCTCAACAAATCAGTGTTTTCTCTAGGGTTGTAATGGATGGCTGTGTTGTTGGGTACTAGAAGAGGTTATCTACGATTTGTATAATATATGTTTTGAAAAATTGAACACATTTGGCAGAGCAGGACTCAAAAAGTTTAATATGAAATTAAAAGATTTCTATATAAAATTTAAGACCAAAAAGAAATTAATTCCAATCTCAGCATCAGTGCATGTTCACTGAGTTTCTGTGATGGGCAGAATCAGCTTTATTATGTAAAGCATTTCTCTTCCTTTTTGTCCCCTCTGCCCCTTCATCCTTTCTTCCCTTTCTCTAAGGTGTCATTACATGACAGTGAATAGTGACTATGTGAGGTAGAAGCAAGAGACGTTGGCGGCCTATCTTGTGACTACCACAATGCTAGGTGTTCATTTCTCTCTAGAGAGAAAAAAAAAAACAAGAAAAAATCTTTTTCTCATATTTATATTGGAATTTTATTTATAATGAATAGATAGATTGGTGATTGTGCTGTCCCTGGTGTTTGAGACTTTATATGGAGATCAGAACCTTTCTTGGGATATGGGCATCTTTGTAGGAAGGAAAAGAACATGGAGAAATGATATTGGCATTGATTTTCAAATTAGCAGCTCTGATGTCAAAATTATCTTATTTTGCTCTTTCACCTAGAGTCAGAAATAGATAATATCCAATGTTCTCATGTATAAAGCATCTTTTATGTGTAATTTTCACTGTTTTTGATTTTTATGGTATGTTTTCTTGCCTTTTTTTTAAAGCAATACTGATTTTTATTCCATACTTATTTAGAGCCAATGATTCTAAATTTGTCAATTAATGTCTCAACAAGCAAGGCACAAGCTATTGTGGTTACCAATATTCATAAGGCAGAATTTAGAATCCTACATGAGAAATAAATTTCCTAGATCTAGTAAGGGAGAAAAGAGGAGTAATTATTAATTTCTTCACACAGATGGTCACAAGGTTTACTTAAGTGATGGTATCTTAGACAGCAATCCTAATATATTTCTTGACACTGTGGAAGGGTTATTTATTATAACCTTCTTTCAAAGTCTTACCTAACTAAGACTAAATGCTTCTGGTTATAACACGTCTTTAATGAGTTCTTTTATTTTATTCTAATTTTGAGACACTGCTCTCCCTGACTTAACCTAGGGCTAAAACTGAGTATCAAAATCCCATTGTGGTTTCTGGTTCATCAAGAAACACACTGAGCTCCCCCAAAAGGCTTATTTCTCTACTTCTATAACAGAAAAGTGAGCGAATCCAGGAGAGGTAGTGCTTTCTGGTCTCTTAATTATTAGAAAGCAGAGCCTGGGTTTGACAATGACATTGCACAGCTGATGCAGGACTAGAGGTCTAAGGGTGACAACAGGCAGTAGGGAAAAAGACATTTGCTGTGCTCTTCATGCGTTCGATCCCATTGCTCATTTCCCGGACCTCACAATTGGAGCTCAGGCTCTTCTTGTTAGTACATCCTTTCCTGACACAGAGATGCTCTATTTGTCTTAACCATAGTGGTTTTCTATATCATGATGCACAGTAGCTCTGGTCAGGTGGATTAGAAGTCATCTGGCACAGTATCACCCTTAACCACTGTGTTCCAAGGTTTTTATCCAGCATTTTTTTTTTTTGACAAAAGTGTCACAAAAGAACCACTGGGAAATTCAGCTAACTTTTTTTTCTCTGTCATGGGATTCAGCTGATTGTGCTGCAAAAATGATCTTGTGGAATGTATTTATCCAAATACAAAACTATACATTTCTTGCATATAGAGAGCTGTTTTGAAATCTGTAGGAGTTTTACCTCTATAAAAGGAAGAGTGCTTGGGACCACTTTGTCCTTGTTCGATCCTTTTCTGGATTACTGTGATTTTCTTACAGGTGTAAATTGAGATTTTTTTAAATCTTCACAGAGGAACTATGATTTCTTCAGTATTTGTTACAGGTATGAATATAATAATCATTATTTTTAATACAGCTGAGATTCAGAATTTCCTCTACTTTTTTTCTAAGATAAGTTCTTTTATTATTTATGATCTACGAAAAGACCAGAAATAAATGGTAAATACATTAATGTGAAACGAAGAAAAGATCTTGGCTTCTTTTAGAGCTACATTGATTTAAAATTCATCATTGACAATATCACCATCATTCAAAGAACTGTACTTTATTCAGGTGGCAGGTACTATTTGCAAATGCAGAGCTCATCAGAGAGGGCTTCTTTTTTTTTTCTTTCAGTCCCACAAAACTCTTCTATTCCATTAAAACAAAGAATTAGAAAAATTATGAAAAACAGCCTTAAGCTGCCTCTTTTGTTCTTTAACATACAGTACTTCTTTGAGGATTTCAAACGGAATTTATTCATATGCCAGATGCATAGGATTAGATTGTCCCCATTTTGAAAAGTTATATATTCTTCATTCCTCTTCTGCCTATATTTCTGAATGCTTTAACTAGTATGTTGCTTAGGCTGTATTGGATGATTTCTGATGAGAGTAATTTAATTCAAATCTTCAGGTTTCTTTCTCACATTGGGGCTGCTTTCAGGACGACCTACTATATTTATCCTTGGCCACTCTTTTCAAGATTGAAAAAGGATTAGGAACTTCCATTTATGTACATTCAACAAAATAAGAGAAATATAAAGATGGGTTCCTTAAAACAAAACAATTATGATGTTAGATAGCATATACTTAAGAAATATTCTTCCTAATTCCAAAAAATTCATTTATAAAGGATGATGATTTAAAGTTTACACATGTGTATTACATTCTTATTTTAGAGAAGTAAAGAACAAAATAATGCACCATTATGTGACATTTAAAAAATAATAAAGAAGCTGTCACTTCACTATGTAAAAATAATATTACCTAAATATCTACAAAAATCTGGTGAAGAGCAGAAAGACGACCATGACACCCAGACATAACCATCTTATTCCAATGTAAAATGGCAATGGGACCTGTGCATGCTAACAGTAGGTCTACCAGTGGCTCTTTCATCAAACTCTGTTGTTCTATGGAGGGATGAGTCCATAGAAATAGAAACATGAGACGACTTTTTCAGTTAACTTACATTTTGCTTTTACATTTTGTTTTGATTCATCAAGAGTTGTAGACAATGCCATTAAAATAATCCTTTCTTATTTAGCTTTCCTGCAAAAAGTGACTTTCCCTTTCCTTGAAAAATCGACTCCATTAATTGTGATTTTCCATTTGCTTTTTTGTCACTGATTGTTTGAAATATAACCACTCATTATTTCCATCCCTTTTCATCCCATATTTTTGGACTTCATTATTGGGAATTGTGCAGATGTATTTTTCGCCTAATAGCCATTGCTCTTCATATAGGCTTCTTAACAGCTGTTGACAAACACTATTGTACTTTCTAATAAGAAATCCTCCTTTACTAGA
Organism: Pedetes capensis; assembly: GCA_007922755.1. NCBI lineage: Eukaryota > Metazoa > Chordata > Mammalia > Rodentia > Pedetidae > Pedetes > Pedetes capensis. The sequence continues at coordinate 18,080 of VMDO01010144.1, forward strand.
CATCTATATCTCCATGAAAGTATAAAAACTGCAAAAATATGGTATCAATATTTTCAATATGTAACAGTCTGTGCTGATTAAAAATCTAATCTCTGTGTTTCTTTGACCTCATAACCCTCTACCTCAACTTTCAATCTGTGTTCCATTTAAAAATGTAAATATTAGTGCATATAGGAAAGATCACCTCTGTTTGAAAATTGCATATAAATAACTCCAGAGGACTGGAAAGAGGCCTAGGATAGAATCATCGCATAAGGATTAGATCTGTATTACATTAACTACAGAAAGAGGGAATTTCATATATTAACATGTAAAGTGCTAGTGAGGAGGTTGAGCTAAAATTTATAAACAACACAGATGTGAGCAAGTCAATGAAGTTCATGTTGAAATATCTTTTCTCCACTGTTGTCCCTCTGAATTTTAAGTAGCATACTAGTTATTACCTATCAATATAGTGAAGTGTTTAAAACAAAATCAAGGTTCTGCTTATGCTCTGGAGTACTGAGAAAGCTGATAATTTGAGTTCAGGTGTCTAATTTCCATCCTGTTACATATCTCCTGAAATGACCAAAGGAATATAAAAGTAGACACTAATCTGCATCAGTTAAAAGACCAGAGAAGGGTTATCATTTCCATTGTCAGAAATAGCAAAGTATTGTCTGCTAGATTTAATGCAGATGGAATGACAAGTCACTGAAGGCTGGTTCAAAATTCCCCTCTGGAAAAAGTGGCTCAGACTCATGAGAAGTAATCAGAGGATGGCCTGGCTGACCAGTGATACCTTTTTAATAGTAAGCATGAATATGGAGGGAAAGAAGACTCTATAGAGCAAATGGAGAGTTTAAATTTGACATCACTTTTACCATTGCAAAATAAAGAGCATTTCTAACCAGTTGTTAGGGGGACGCCCTGGCATTTCCTATTATTTCCTAGCAGAATTAATAACGAATAGTTAATATTTATAAAAGTTTATTAGGTGCCTGTTACTTATCTAAATAGTTACACAAACTATCAAATTTAATGTTCCTATTGACCTAGAAAATACTTACAATTGTAGATCAATTTCATAGAAAAATAAACTAAGGTACAGAAAATTTAACTAACTCCTCCAACGTCATGATAAGCGAAAGAACCAGGAATTATACCTTCTCATGCTATTTTACATGGCTTCCTTGAAAGTCAGCAGTGTAACCAGCTGTCTTGGCTTCTTCACCGTATACAAGGAACTCCACTGGGTGTGGTATGTCTTGGTTTGCCAGAAACAGCAAACAAAAATACAGGATAACCAGTTATATTTAAATTTGAAATAAACAATGAAAAAGATTTACTCTAATTTCAATGTCTAATATTTGGTGTACACTTGGATTTACAATTTATTTGTTGTTAGTCTGAAATTAAAATTTAACTGGCTGTTCTGTATTTCACCTGTCCACTGTAGGCAAGGGCCTTTAATGACAAGGAGGCAGCCATCTCAGTGGAAGGCACAGGTACAGCCTCACAAAACACCTGTCCCAAAGATTGGGCAGAAAGTTCTGAGCAATCTATCCTGATACACCTGCTTTGTCAGACATAGAAGAAACTACACAAAGCACTATCTTCTCTACCAGGAAAGTTTTGCATTTGAGTCTGTCCTTTACTTTTCTGGGGAAGCAAGGTTTCTACATGCTAAGGTAAGTTAGCATCCACTGGTCCTCTTCCTGAATATCTCAAACCAGAAATCTGGTAACAACTGAGGAAGTAATGTGGGGAGATAAAATAAAAAGCTGTTTATGATTAGGCTTTCAGCCCAAATATGTTCCTGTTCTTTTAGGAATAAATGAAAAAAGAAAAAGCCCAAGTGAAAATTATGAAGAGATTCAGAAGCATGAGAGAAAACATCCGTTACGAAGCATTGACTCTCTCTTTTTCTAATCTAAAGAAAGTAGAAGTAAATGTTCGACAATGTCTGATTTGGAATAAAAAAATTCAATAACCAAGTGTTAACTTGATCATATACTATGGTCATGACATGCTTCAGTGTTATAGCCTGAGAAAAAGGTCCTAGTCATCAAAGAACTTTGTATAAAATAAATCTTTATAAAATTCATGAAATGAGCCGGGTGCAGCGGTGCATGCCTGTAATCCCAGGGGCTCAGGAGGTAGAGGCAGGGGGATTGCAAGTTCGAGGCCAGAGGCAGTCTGTGTAACTTAGGGAGACCCTGTCTCAAAAAGTTAAAAAAAAAAATGGGCTGAGGGCTCAGCTCAGTGTCCCAGCACTTGCAAAGCATGCAGGCGAGGTCCTGGGTTCAACCCCCAGTACTGTAAAATAAATAAATAAATAATTAAAAAGTGAATAAATAAATTCATGAAATGGTAAGTACTAGTAAATATTGTGAAGTGAATGAATAAATGAATGCGTGAATATAACCAAGGAAGAGGAGAACGAGTACTCCTTAGGTAAGAAGGAGCTGTGGATAGAACTGATGCTATTCCATCCTCGCCCATTGTGCCTCCCCCATCTGTTTTCAGATAGAAATCTGAAAACATTTCCCAGGTTTTTGCACTTTAATTTTAAGAGATAACTTAGGCTTCACAACTGGATGACATTTTATGAGATCGAAAGACAAATATGTGGCACTTGCCTCACTTCTACTGCAAGCAAGCCTATAGGAGAAACACTTGTTTTCTTGCCAGCAGCATTAGTTAATGCTCAACTTTCTGGATAACATCTCTGTGGATGTTGAGAGACAGGGTGTGGTGAGTTCATTTTCTTCAGGCCATCCAAAAGTTCTGTGGGGCATTTAGGACCTTGTAATAAATTCCTTGGCTTTGACTACTATTCTAGTCTCCAATTTGAATTGTGATGGGTGCAGTCACTGATACAGGAAATAATCCAAAAAGCTGGTAATACATGATTGATTTCTTGAACTGGTGAATTTGAAGGCAGTAATGATTGTGTTAGTCTTAGAGTGTGGATCTATCATGTTGAAGAGTTACTTAAATGATTACCATCACCAAGGGAGAATATGAGTGAACACTGATGGCTGTGAGCACACAGGAAACTACATAAACATTGCCCAAATGCCCAGCCAGGATCTTCAGACAGGCTGATCCCATTGGATCTTTCCTGTCAGGGAAGAGGAAATGAGCTACTGACCAGAATAGATGCTTATTTTGGATATGAACTTGCCTTGACTGCTCACTTTGTAAAGCAACATTTTATGACCTACTGAATAGTTTTATTTTTAATCATGGTATCACCACACAACTTCTGGCCAACTATGAATTTCATTATGTTGAAGTACAAGGTAAGAAATTGGGCTGACACCCAAGGGATTCACTATTTTCTATTAAAAACATGTACTCAGTTACAATGGTTCTTTAGTAATGATAGAATAAACTATTGAAAATTGTTACTTAGTATCTTACTAAGACAAAATGTTTTTGTACAGGATAGCATATGTCTTGAGCCAACAAACGATGTGTAGTACATTTTCCCTCATAATGGGCACATACTGGTCTAGACACAAAGTGGCGAAGTGCTAATTCACTCTGCTTTAGTCTATTTAATGACCCATCAACTATATTTTTGCTTCTCATTTCTGTCATTTTGTTTCTGCAAGTGTAGGGGTCACAGTGCTCAAGAGAAGAGTGCTTCCCCCAGGAACACATCAGTGGGTCTTTGAACTGAAATTTGAGACTGTCCCCTTTCAATATGGGGCTACTCATGGCACTGAACCAATTGACAGAAAGGAGGATTTTTGGGTTTTCTGGGGTGATTGACCTTGATTATTAAGAGGAAATACATGTACTGCTGTCGTGTTGGGTCAGGAGAAGGTAATCTACAATTCAGGAAATCCTTTAGAACACATGTTGGCCTTATGTATAACTGTAGAACTTGATGGCATAGCCGTAGAACAACAAAAGCTCTGACCACCCCCCAAGCATGAAATTTTGCATACCCTGCCAGAATAAAAGCTCCAGCTGATTTGATATGCTGCCCAGGGGAAAGACCTAAGAAAGAGTTTTGGAAGGAAGGAAGTTACAAATAATAATTATTAACTTATGATCAAGTGCAGAAATAAGAACTAAAATAGTTACTCCTTGTCTTTTTTGTGTGATCTTCTAGCATTTTTGTTAAACAATTTTCTTTTACTCATCACTTTCTCCTGTCATTTTACATATGCTTTGTTAGTGTCAGTTTACTTTGCAATTTTATCCAGACTTTAAAGAATATCAAGATGGGACAAGAATTGGGCATAAGAGAAATGAGCATTATCATCTTGTAGATGTAATAACCAGTGGGATTTTAAGCCTTCCTTTTTAAAGAGAAGATAAAAGCAGTTTCATTAGTGTGTGAAAGCTGCTTTATTGTAGGATGCATTTTGCTATTCTATTACTGTCATCAGAAAGCTTAAAGACTAGAAAAAACGACATGTATCAATTTGAGTATCCAAATGGGTAGATTGAGGTAGATCTGGTGGCTCAGTACTCATCTAAATTTCTCTCAAAGCAGCCTCCACTTTTGTAGCTGCTACAAAACAAAAATACAGTTTAAATTTCCAGAATCCACTAAGATTTTGGATATGAATAAATTCCATTGCTCAGATACACTCTGATGAAGTAGCTGTTTTTTGATAGAAGATGGAAGTGAAGCAAAATATTTTTCTATTTGTACTAACAATCAAGGTCAGAGACGTGCTTTCTCTTCTACTGTATTATTAACAGAGATCTCAGTGCCTGACTACCAGATTCATGGATGTGAAGGCAGGATGTTTGGCATTTGTTTTGGTGTATAAATCACAAAAGGCATTGCATTGGTGTAGAGCTGGTACCATGGTCAAGGCAATCTCCTGATGATTAATTAGACGAGTTTCTGGATTGCTGTAGTGAAAGTAAGATTCTGGATCCTTAAGCTGTCATGTTTCCTATCAGAAGATGTTTGTATTATCTCTGATGGTGACCAGGCTTTGCAGTGTGTCTATGAGCAGAATAAAGAAATTAGTACAAAACTTTGATATTTTAAAAAATTTATGAGCTAAGAAATATAAAACAAATTTTGTGATTGCAATACAAGTTTGGGATACATAAGAACTCAGAGGTATGCCCCTCATGGACCCTTCCTGAAAGTAATTATTCAACAACCACAGTCAGCAAACAAGATGAATAGAAGTAAACAAGTGAAGACTTTGGTAGTTGTTGAATCCAGAACCTCACAGAAGTGCATCACCACTGAGTACCATCCTAGTCCCTTTTAAGTTTTTGAGGCAGAGTCTTGCTAAATTGCACAGGCTGCCTCTGACCTCAAAGCTATGATCCTTCTGCCTTAGCCTCCTGAGTACTGGGATTACAGGTGTGCGTCATGGCATTTGTTGTTGCTGTAGAGTTGAGTCCGACTGATAACAACCCTATGCACAACAGAAGGAAACACTACCTAACACTGTGTCATCCATGCTAACTTTTTTATGTTTAAGTCTATCGTTGCAGCAACTGTGTCAATCCATCTAGTTTGAGGTCTTCCTTTTTTCTGCTGACTTGCCACTATCCCAACATGATGTCCTTCTCCAGGGATTGGTCCCTCCTGACTACATGTCCAAAATATGTAAGATGTAGTCTAACCCCTTGTTTCCAAGGAGCCCTCGGATTGCAATTCTTCTAGGACAGATCTGTTGGTTCTTTTGTCAGTTCAAGGTATATTTGATATTTGTCTCCAATTCAAAAGCAATTCAAAACACCAATTCTTCTCCTGTCTTTTTTACTCCCTGTCTGGCTTTCACAGCCATATAGTGCAACTGAAAACACCTGACATGAGTCAAACACACCTTTGTCTTCAGTGTGGCATTTTTACTTTTCAATACTTTAAAGAAGTCTTTTGCCACAGCTTTTCCCAGTGCAATGTGTCTTTTGATTTCTTTACTGCTACTTCCCTTACTGTTGATTATAGAACCAAGCATAGCAAAATTTTGGACAACCTCAATTTTTTCTCCATTTATTATGAAATCACATATTCATCCAGTTGTAAGATTTTTTTTTTTGATGTTGAGGCTCAATCCATCCTGAAGGCTGTGTTCTTTGATCTTCATCAGTAAATGTTTCAAATCCCCTTCACTTTCAGCAAGCAAAATTGTGTCATCTGCATAATGCAGGTTGTTAATGAGTCTTCCTGTAATCCTGATGCTACCTTTTTCTTCATGTAGTCCAGCTCTTCAGATTATTTGCTCAGGATAGAGATTGAAGAGGTATAGTGAAAAGATACAGCCCTGCCACACATCTTTCCTGATTTTAAACCAGGCAGTATTTACTTGTTCTGTTTGAATGATTACCTCCTGGTCCATGTGCAGATTCCTCATGAGTATAATTAAGTGCTCTGGTATTCCCATTCTTTGCAATTTTATCCACAATTTATTGTCACCCACATAGTCAAATGCCTCAAAAAGAAGAAAGAAAGCAAGAAAGGAAAGCAAAGATAAACAATGGAATGACATCTTAATCTTAATTTTAGTAAATTTGGTGTTGACATTTTCATAGATTATTTATCATGTGGGTCATATATAAAGACATAAAGGTTGAATCAATACATTCCAAAACACATCCTTTATTATACAACATCAAAAATGAAAAACTACCACTTTGACATAAAAATGGGGAAAAATCCCTTAATAACTCCGTGTATAAACAGAAAATGAAAAGTTTGTTGTTGTCAGGTGCTCTTGAGTCAGGTCTGATTCATAGTGACCCTATAAGGTTTTGAATGGCTGATTGTCTCTGGAGTGGGCTGCCACATCCTTCTCCCGGTTTTTGTGGCGCTGGGGGATTGAATCCAGGTCCTCAGAATGTGCCGAGCAACAGTCTACCAGCTGAGCTAAACCCCAACCTATGGAAATTTTAATTACATAATATTTAGAAAAAATAGAAATGAAAGCACTGCAAACTAAACATATATTTAAGTAGAAGGAAATTAATCACTTTATACCCAAAGGGAGACAAGTCATCATACCACAGAGACACCTGCATCTCCATATTTCATGCAGTACTCTTCACCATAGCAAGGATATGGAACCAAGCATGATACCCATTAACAGAAGAATGGATAAAAAATTATGGTACATATACACAATGGAATATTACTCAGCAATAAAAATAATGAAATAATATCATTTGCAGCAAAATGGATGGAATTGGAGAATAACATCTTAAGTGAACAAATGCAGGTTTAAAAAGAGAAAAATCTTATGTTTTCACTCATATATAGGATCTGAATCTTATTTAAAGGAAGAAAAACTCTGTACATAAGTAGATAAATAAAAATGCACAATTAAACTTAATGAAGGACAGAAAACATAAAGTGTAGACAGAAGGAGGGAGAGGACTAGCAAAGGGAAGTGAAGGTTGTGGAAGGTGGGAAGGGGAGAAGAAGCAATGTCAAAGGGGAAGAAGATAATCTAAATGTAACAAGATGATTCAACAATAGAAGTTTAGGAAAGCATAAACCACATATCCAGTTATTGGAAAAGTAAATGTAAAACCCAACATAATACAAAACAAAATCCCATCCTAACAAATGTGGAATTTTAAGTAAGTGATTTTCAAGAAAAAAAAAGCCCTAAAAACATTAGTATAAAAATTGAGGCAAATAAATAAATATGAAAACATAGTAAAAATAATAACTCTGGGAACCTTGCTATAAAATTTTATGGCTGGATTTTATGTAATTTTTCAGAGGATCAACAACAAATTCCAAAACTATATTATTTAATTGAGAAAACATTATCAGACTGAAACATACCAACTAAATCTATGAAACTAGAACACGCTTTGTAAAACATGCCTGAGAAAGAACATCCAGTATAAACTATATGTTGTTGTTGTTGTCAGGTGCCATTGAGTCATGTCCAACTCATAGGAACCCTCATAGGGTTTTCAATGGATTATTATTGTTTTGGGATTGCCTCAGGAATGGATTGCCACCTCCTTCTCCCATATAAACTATATAGAAATACCTAAATACTAATACAATTAAGCAATACTTTGGCAAATAGGTTTACTAATTTTACCAAATTTATCAAATAGGGTTTACTCATAAAAATTTATTATCTTTCTATATGTAAATGTTTATATGTAAAATACATTATTTTGTGATCTAAGTATCTTGTATGATCAAAATTTAAATAACTTATCAAATATATTTAAAAGGTAATCAGTATGTACAATATTTTAAAAGTTGATAAAATAAGAAAATGTAGCAAAAAAGTTTGGAAGAATATTTTACTGTTATTCTGAGTATATTTAAAAACAGTTATCTATTATATAGCAACATAGATATGAAAATTTATAGAATGAAGGGCAAGTTACTCCAAATTCATACCACTTGTGCCTCTTGTAAGTGGGATATGATGGAAGCTATATCTGATATTTTCAACATGTGTATGCATTGCATATAAAAAGTTTTAAAATAGGGATAATTTGACCTCTTCTTTGTCTACCTATATTGCTTTGATTTCTTTCTCTAGTCTAACTGACCTGGCTAGGACTTCAATCACAATGTTAAATAAGATAGGAGAGAGTGGACATCCTTGTTTTGTTCCAGATCTTAGAGGAAATTATTTCAATTTTTCTCCATTTAATATGTTGGCTGTAGCTTTGTCATAAATGGCATTTATGATGTGAAGGTTTTTTCCTGTTGTGCCTAACTTCTCCTGGGTTTTTATCATGAAAAGGTGTTGTATTTTGTCAAAGGCCTTCTCAGCATCGATTAAGATGATTATATGATTTTTGTTTGCAAGCCTCTTGATATGTTGGGTTACATTAACTGATTTTCATATGTTGAACCACCCTTGCATCTGTGCAATAAATCCCTCTTGGTCACAGTGAAAAATCTTCTCAATATGTTGCTGAATTTGGTTTTCCAGGATTTTGTTAAGAATTTTTGCATCTATGTTCATTAGGGAAATTGGTCTGTAATTCTCTATCTTAGACATGATACTTTACCTAAAGGACCCCAAAATATTCTCTAGAAAACTTTTAGATCTAATTAACTCCTTCAGGAAAGTGGCAGGATACAAAATTAACACTCAAAAATCAGTATCCTTCCTTTATACCAACTGTGAGCAAGAAGACAAGGAGATTAAAGATAAGATCCCTTTCATGATAGCCCACCAGAAATTTAAGTACCTTGGAATCAATCTAACCAAAAATCCTGCAGATCTCTACAAGGAAAATGACAAACATTAAAGAAAGAAATCACAGAGGATACTAAAAGGTGGAAGGACCTCCCTTGCTCATGGATTAGGAGAATTAATATTGTAAAAATGGCTATCTTACCAAAAGCAATCTATACATTTAATGTAATCCCCATTAAAATTCCAATGACAGACTTTACAGAAATAGAAAAAATGATCCAAAAATTCATATGGAAATACAAAAGACCACGTGTAGTCAAAACACTTTTAAGCTGCAAAACTAGTGCAGGTGAGATCACAATTCCTGACTTTAAACTATACTACAGGGCTGCAGTAGTAAAAACACCTTGATACTGGCATAAAAACAGGCCTGAAGAATAGTGGAACAGGATAGAGGACCCAGAGATACACCAAGGCATCTATAGCCACTTGATTTTTGATGAAGGAGCAAAGCAGACAAATTGGAGAAAACGTACCCTTTTCAAAAATGGTGCTGGGAAACTTGGATATCCTCTTGCATAAAAACAAAAACAGACCTGCACCTCTCAATATGCATGAGAGTTAACTCAAAATGGATAAAAGACCTCAAGATAAAACCAGAAACTTTCAAATTACTAGAAGAAAAGATAGGCAATACACTCGAACATATAGACATAGGAAAACATTTCCTTAATAAGACTCCAATTGCTTAGGAAATTGCCACAAGAATATATAAATGGGATTACATGAAATTAAAAAGCATCTGTACAGCAAAGAAATCAGCCAATATGGTCAAGGAAGTCCCCACTGAATAGGGAAATTATCTTCGTATCTGATACATCTGACAGAGGACTAATTTCCAGAATTTACAAAGAACTCAAGAAAACAACTCCCAAGACAACAAATAACCCAATACACAAGTAGGCAAAGGAGCTGAACAGACCTCAAATGAAGAAGTTCGTAAGGCCACGAAACACATGAAAAAGTGTTCAATATCCTTGGCCATTGTTGTTGTTAGGTGCTATCAAGTTGGTATTGGACTCATAGCTATCCTGCATAGAACAGGTGAAACACTATTGTCAGTGCTTCTCTGCTGTTCACAGGGTTTTCAATGGTGGATTGATTTTGGGGAGTGGGTTGCCAGGTCCATCTCCCAAGCCTATAGCACCTGGTGTTCCCAGGTCCCATCCAAGTCTCCCATCCAAGTACTAGCCAGGCCCAACCCTGCTTAGGTTCCAAGATCTGATGGGATTGGATCCCCAGGGCTATGACCACAGGTCCCTAGCCATTAGGGAAATGCAAATCAAAACAGCTCTAAGATTTCACCTTACTCCAGTAAGAATGGCCAAGATCAATAAAACAAATAATAACAAATGCTGGTGAGGTTGTGGAGAAAAGGAATCCCTCTTATACTGCTGGTGAGGTTGTAAATTGGTTCAACTACTTTGGAAATCCATATGGAGGTACCTCAGAAAACTGAAAATACATCTGCCATATTACCCAGTTATATCACTACTGCACAATAGCAAGGATATGGAATCAACCAATGTGCCCATCAACAGAAGAATGGATAAAAAAATCATGGTACATATAAGCAATGGAATACTACTCAGCAATTAAAAAATAAAATAATGTTATTTGCAGCAAAATGGATGGAATTGGAGATCATCATCTTAAGTGAACAAACACAAACTCAAAAAAGAGAAACACTGTATGTTCTCACTCATATATGGGAGTTGAATCAAACTTAAAGGAAGGAAAAAATCCTACACATATTGAAACATAATAAAAAGCTCAATTAAACTTAGCATAGAAGGGACAATTTAAGGAGTGGAAAGAAGGAGGGAGGAATCTGGCAGAAGAAAGCGAAGGTGGGAGAAGATGGAAGGTGGAGGAGGGTCAATGAGGAGGGATGAAGGAGGAAAAGTTCAACCTCAAGATAAATAGCACAACTTTATTAGTATGGTGGAAATAAAAAGGGAAAGATAGAAAAAAAACCCTACAAGAATAGCTAAAATAAAAAACAGTAATAATAGCATTAATATCAAATTAATGGCAAATAAGGTAAACAGACTAGGTCACTTATCCAATACTGCTGAGAATGTAAAACGGTAGATCACTCTAGAAAAAAATTTGGACTTGAGCAGGGCATTTTGGTGCATGCCTGTAATCCCAGTGACTTGGGAGGCAGAGGCAAAAGGATCACAAATTCAAGTGCACAGGCAGAGACCCTCTCTCAAAAAGTAAACAAATGGGCTGAGGGTGCAGCTCAGTGGTAAACAGTCAGTGGTAAACTCAGGTGCAAGGCCCTGAGTTTAAGCCCCAGTACTGGAAGAAGAAGAAGAAGAAGAAGAAGAAGAAGAAGAAGAAGAAGGAGAAGGAGAAGGAGAAGGAGAAGGAGAAGGAGAAGGAGAAGGAGAAGGAGAAGGAGAAGGAGAAGGAGAAGGAGAAGGAGAAGGAGAAGCAGAAGCAGAAGCAGAAGCAGAAGCAGAAGCAGATGGAGAAGAGGAGGAGGGAGAGGGGGAGGGAGAGGAGGAGGAGGAGGAGGAAGAAGAAGAAGAAGAAGGAAAGAAAGAGAAGAAAAAAATTGGGCTATATCAAAATCAGGATGCACGTACACAGGTAAATATTCTCACAGATAGACATACAAGTAGATCATTATTAGCAAGGGGGTGGAGATAGGGGAGGAGGGTCATGAGAGGGTAAGTGGGAAGTTATGTGAGCAATGTACAATGAAATGCATTTATGGAAATGTCACAATGAAACCCATGTCATAATGAAATCCATTAAGTTGTACATTAAAATTTTCCAATAAAAAGTTTTAAAGTAATAGCATATTTAAATAAATATTTATTATGAAGCTATGATTTTAAAAAGTGTTTCCTTTGTATACAAATAGATTAATACACAGACTAGAACACTCAGACACAGAAAGTTTCTATAATAATGATGATGTTTTTTAAACCTTATTTGTGAAAATAGCAGGGTTTTAAGTGCAATTTGACAGAATTAATCAAAAGGCTAAGAACTATGAATACACTTGCATCTAATAAATTAATATCTAGAAGTGAAACAATAAATGATGAGACATTTGTGCAATATTTTATAGCTATTAACTCCAAAGTTACTTAGAAAATAAGGGAATTAAAACAATTCAAATGTATAATTAATTAAATAAATTGTAAAATATGCTCATATTGTTAAGGCCTACAGCCATACCACTGTGGCATCCAATCCCCTCAGATCTGAGAAGCTGAACAGAGTCAGGCCTGGATAATAATTGGATGGGAGACTGCCTGGGAACACCAGGCATTGTAGGCTTGGGAGAAGGACTCAGCAACCCACTCCCCGCCCCCCTGCCAGCACACACGGAAAAGAAAAAAAATCAGTCATTGAAAACCTGATGAATAGCAGAGAAGCACTGACAATAGTGTCTCACCTGTTGTGCCTAGGGTTGCTATGAGTCAGACACTGACTGGACAGCACCTATCAACAACAACATTATTAACAATATATGTAAGCATTCTTTTTAGGGGAGGTAATACTTTGTGCCTTTCTACTAGTACAAAAACATACTTTCTTCATGTTTAATGGCTCTATTGGCATATAATTTACATACCATAAAATTTGCCTATTTAGAGTGTACAATTCAATGATTTTTAATGTAGATATTGACAGAGTTGTGCAATCATCACCACTAATTTAAAGTGGAAGATAAGATTTTGGATTTCAGATCTTTTATCTTTAATATGGATATTTATAATTTTAAATATCCTTTTATGTGTGCCTTTAGCTGCACCTTGTAGTTTTGACTAGTATGGATTTTCATTTTATTCATCTTGAATTGTTTACTAAAATTCTTTTGTTTTCTTCTTAACCTGTTAGTGACTGTGGAGGAGGTTGTTTAATTTCCACATATTTGTGAAATTTCCAATTTTCCTTGGGTTACTGATGTCTAAATTCCATTATATTCCAAGGGCAAACATTTTATTAGTTTAGTCATTTTAACTATATTGAAGTTTGTGTTATGAATTAACACATGATCCACTCTAGATAATGTCTCATATGTGCTTGAGAATCTGTATGTTTTGCTATTGGTTCAAATGCTTAATATTTTTTTGGTATTATACCTAATTATTCTATCTGATATGGAAAACAAAGTATTGAAGTATTTTCCCTCAGTTCATTTTGTCTTCATTTGTTATAATTGGTTCTCTTTTGTTAGGTGCATATATATTTGTAATCATTATGTGTTTCTGATAGATGATTTTTTTGATTATATTACTCTTGATCTCTAGTAACACTTATTTTTTAAAGTCTGTTTTGTGTGATGTTAACATAGCCACCACAACTCTCTTATGCTGTTAACTTATTTACCTAAACATTTACCTTTACTGGAACTCTTTGTGTGGGCCTAATATATTATTGTCTATAGCCATCGCACCCTAGCATCTGATACTGTCTGATCTCTGAAGGTAAGCAGGGTTTGCCTGGCTAGTCCTTGGATGGGAATACCAGTTCTGTAAGCTTGGGAGAAGGACCAGCAGCCCACTCCCAAAATGATCAACCATCAAAAACCCTATGCATAGCAGAGAAGCACTGACGTAGTGCCAGCCATGGCACAGTGTCTGGTAGTGTTTTGTTCTGTTGACTTAGGGTTGCTATGAGTCTGACCTAACTCAATAGCACCTAACAAGAACAATAATATATTATTTAGAAGTATATTATTAAATGGAGAACAGTATACAGAATGCACACCACTTTGTTTCATAAATAATATGAGTTGGAATATATCTGCCAATTGGAGAGCAATCTGAACTAAGGTAATTATATCCTATTATGTATGCAGAATATTGAAATTATTTTGTCTCTTCATTCTGGAACATTTAGTCATGAAGAAACCTTGCTTGTCTAAAACAAAAATCCAAATACATTAAACACTTGTGACAATTGAGCTGGCAGTGCCATGGTCAAATGCTTAAAATGACCCTAAGGAAACTGGTCATAATCACTTCCAAGTGCCAAAAAGCTCCATTAATTCTCTCAATTTAAAAAAAAAATTCACCTGAACATCTTATCCTAATAGAGGATAGAAATATTTGACCTATTCTCTACCCTATTTATTTTTCTGAGTGACACCTTAGACCTACACCTTTCATTCAACTTCCTTTCTTTGAAGTTTCAATAGATTTTTTATCCATATTGTTTTGATGTACTCTGAGGGCTTTTAAAAGCAGATTTGACTTGTGGATAAACCATTTTTAACTCATCATGTTTTCTTTCATTTCCTAAATATATTACTTTAGTTGTCTTTCAGTAAAGACAGAGTAATAACTATTAATGGTCTCAATTATATTTCTTCTTGTTTTAGTAGTTTTAACATGCAAAGAGAGTTTAATAATAAGCTATTCATGATTGTTAGACCTCAAAATGAGAGCACTAATTAGAAGCTAAATATGGCATGTCTGCATCTAATTCCACCTGATCTCAGAAGCTAAGCAGGGTCAGCTTGGTTAGTCCTTGGATGGGAAACTGCCTGGGAATACCAGGTGCTGTAGGCTTGGGAAAAGGACCTGGTAGCCCACTCTCAAAACAACCATCAAAAACCCTATGAATAGCAAAGAAGCACTGACAATAGTGCCCAGCATGGCACAGTATCCGGGCATGTTTTGTTCTGTTGTTATTCGTATTGCTGTGAATCAGCCTGGAGACTCGACAGCACCCAACAACAACTACAACAACATATGGCATAGCAAAAATGGGAGAACTTTTTATGATGTAAATACATACCCAATTTTTGTTGTTGTTGTTAGGTGCTGTCGAGTTGTGTCCGACTGATAGCGACCCTTATAGGGTTTTCAATGGCTAATTGTTTCTGGAGTGTCTCGGGAGTGGATTGCTACATCCTTCTCTGGCTTTTGTGGTGCTGGGAATTGAACTCTGGACCTCAGAGACTGCAGAGTGGTGCTCTACCAACTGAGCTAAATCCCAGCCTACCCAATTATAGAACCTACTTTTAAGAAAAAGGATTTTGGTACAAGACAAATCTCTCTCTTAAGACCTCAAGGAAAATTAACCAACTCTTAAAAGACAGTAAAGGAGGTGAAAATTAAGCATTGTAGCTCTCAAAATATTAATTTAGTAATATGCAATAACTTATTGCTCTCTGACGATTGGCAAAGCTGAGATGTACGTGTTTTTCTTTTGAATGGTGTATTAATGAAATTGAAGGTTTCTGCTTTGCTCTATGCGTGTTCTGCAACATTTTGAAAGCTTAGCTGGGAATCCCTGTGGTGCTGACTGAAGGAAAAAAGGAAGCAAAGTCTTCTCTAGTTTTTGAAAACCTGCAGTATTTTTCAGAAGTCATGTATGAAATAAACTGCTTATGAGGAAATGACTGTAATGCAGCCTCAGTCTTTGGTGATAGAGGGATCTGTTTAAAACACTCTGACATAAAAAATAAATCAGCTTTAACTTCAATATTAAGAGCTAAAGTAGTATTCTTTGATAGAAAAAGGTAGATTTCTGGCATTTCCATGATAACTATGAAAATGTTGTTGTTGTTAGGTGCCATGGAGTCTGTATCGAATCATAGCGACCCTCATAGGGTTTTCAATGGCTGTTTCGGGATTGCCTTGGGAGTGGATTGCCAGGCCCTTCTCCCATTTTTGCAGTGCTGGGAATCGAACTCAGGACCTCAGAGACTGCAGAGCAGTGCTCTACCAACTGAGCTAAATCCCAGCCCTAACTATGAAAATAGTCACCATGAAAACCAAGACCTCACCTCTATGTGGGCAGGCACATAGTATAATTAGAAACTTTGGGAAAGACCAACCACTCTTAGGGTATGCTTTTGTGTTAAGTTTTAGCATTCTTTGGTTTTTAACATTCACTTAAGGTTCTAAAGAATATTTTGAAGTTTTCTTTAGGTCATTTTTGAAATTTCTAGGGTTTTAAAAAGTATTTCTAAATAAGCACGGATGTAACTAAACTTTGCACAGTCTCACTCTGAAGGAATCAAATCAGTCTGGTTTTAGAGTAATAACATCCTCTCTTACCTTTAGGAAGAAACTTTTATTCTTTCGTTTAGTTTCTGTTTATTATGAGTGAATTCTGGGGTAGAGATGATAAAGATTGTATTGGAAAGTAGCAATGTCTTTCCTGTGACAAATTTCACAAATACTTTCTGGAGTTTCTGTTAGAACGTGTCCCCTGGGTCAGTTAGCTGGGCCTACCTCCTGCTAAGAGCCAATGCATTTCATATTTCCTACTTCCCTACAAGTACACAGTTGAATAATTTTTGATGGCTTAATTTTAAATATATGTATACTTAAATGAAGGGAATAGTGGATAATTCAAATCTATATTTTCTTACATAAGAAGGAACATGAGTAAGAGAAAAGCATACTGGTCCAAAATATCCAAATCTCTATGCCTACTTCTATTTTTTGCATAGGAATGGCCTTGGAAAAGCCATTCATCTCTTTATCCTCTGATTTCCATGTTTATAAAATGGAATTCATAACATATGTACATGTCCAGGATTATTTTGAGAATCATAGTTCTTTTGAAATATATTTTTTAAAAATCATAAATTGTATTCCAAATATATGCTAAATTTAGTTTTATTAAAGCTAAAAAACCCATCCAGTTAAATCTTTCACAATACCATTAAATGATGAACTACATTTATAGATGACAAAGCTCATCTCGGATGTGCTCATGTAACACCAAAATATCCATTTCAAAAGGAAAAAAAAATTATATAGAGTATATTTTAAAATAAAATTTCACCCACTTACTTTCTGCAGTTTTCTTTCAACCATCATAATTATGAATAGTTGCGGAGTTATTGTGCAATTCAGTATTCACCTTCAAGCTTAAAATCATTGTGCTGAACTCTTACCTCAAGAAATATCATCAGTTTGGATATGTTTACCTGATTTGTAAGAATGCTATTGCAATGAGCAATGTCAAATATTTAATAAAACTGGATGCTGGAATGTGTTTTTATACACATAATTATGCTATCACAGGATAACAGACAACAAAAATATTTCAGTCTTGAACAGCATCACTCTACCAATGGGTGTCTTCTTAAAAAAAAATTGTGCTTCTTTTAAAACATTCTTCCCATTTTCTTCCTTTAACCAGTCTAGGGCTGCCACATATATGACAATCTCTTCACGGTCCCTAGAGTTGGTGCCACATATTTGCCAAAGGTAATATTGCTTTGTAAGTCACTTCACTGCTATTGTGAAAGGGTAAAGCCTCTCAAAATCTAGGTAGGCCTTTACAGTAAGGAAGCACAGTCCACAGTGCACAGGAATCTTCTATCAGTTCCACACTGCATGAGACAGTACATAGTTTACCCAATATGTTATTTATACATTGTATAATCTTGTACAGTAACCGGTTTTGTCTGCATGAGGAATTTCTTTTTTAATAGGTTTAAAGAATTTTTGCAAATAAAATGAAATTATAAAACATATAGTTGCCTTTCTCATGTAAAGAGGATAAAAAATATTAATATATTTAAATACTTTGAAAACTTTTTTCCCTACACAGCATTAAAATAATACTCTTGTCTCATGGTATCAGATGTGTCTGAGTACCTGGAAAGCCTCAGAGTTTTAACATGGTTAAGAGGACTAATTAGATCTGATGAATTCATAGTCTCAGTGACCATTAAAAGTACCTGTGGAATAGACTGTGACAAGAAATATGCTTATTCCCAAATGGAATTACTAATTTTCATCTTATGCAGTTTTCATTTACTTGCATTTATATCAATGAGGAGAATACATTTAATACTTTCCTTTTGTTAGGCAGATTTATATGTTTTAAGTTCTATACATATTTAAGTCACAATATTTCTAATTTTATAGATATTTGTGCATCTGGAAGATTGATAAATTTATTTTCAAAATAAATTTTTCCTTTATGCTTCCCTAGGATAGGATCCTATTTTAAGTAAAGCTGTGGATTATTGGAAATACTTGAGAACAAGAATTCATAAAATTTCTTTCCATTGAATGGGCACATTCAATTATAAAAAGTTATACCTATCCCTGTATACCCTTACCTTGAAGCACCATCACTATTTATTAAAAAATATTTAAGTCTCAGTTGCTTTCAATGGAAAAAACCTGCCGGCCTATGGTCAATATAAACACAAAAGTTGTTGTTGTTGTTAGGTGCCGTCGAGTCGGTATCCGACTCATTGCGACCCTCATAGGGTTTTCAATGGCTGAGTGCTTCGGGATCGCCTTGGGAGTGGATTGCCAGGTCTTTCTCCCAACACAAAAGTAAACATTCAAATAAAATAAAAAAATCAAAATAATTCCCAATGTTACAAATTAATTTTATACTGGATAGGAAAGAGATCTAATTTTGCTTTTCCATCCCCTACAAGTACAGGTTTTAAAATTTTGTTTAAAAATTACAGACAGATCGTTGAATTTTCTTGTGGAAGAAAAAAAACACTAACATTTCTTATCAATTTTGATCAATTTTGATCAATGCCATATTATCGTACTAAAAATTCTAATGATTATTACAATGATTTGGTAGCATTAATTTATTTAAGAAAACACATTAGGTTTTAACAGATTAAAATTTCAGTGAGTAAGAAATGGCTAGCAACTAAAGTAATTTTAAAGAAGTTTTTTTGTTGTTGTTAGGTGCTGTTGAGTCCAGTCCAACTCATAGCGACCCTGTGTATAACAGAATGAAACACTCCCTGACACTGTGCCATACTTGGCTCTATGTCAGTGCTTCTCTGCTATCCATAGGGTTTCCAATGGCAGATTGTTTGGGGATTGTATAGGGAGTGAGATACCAGATCACTCTCCTATTTAGGTAGCGCTAGACCTGGCAATCCACTGCCAAGGCAATCCCGAAACAGCCAGCCATTGAAAACCCTATGAGGGTCACTATGAGTCGGATCCCGACACGAAGGCACCTAACAATAACAACAACAAGGGACTATTTGCCTGCAGCTGTAGCCCTGTGGCACCCGATCCCATCAGATCTCAGAAGCTAACTACGCAGGGTCTGGCCTGGTTAGTACCTGGATGGGAGACCACCTGGGAACACCAGGTGCTGTAGGCTTGGGAGAAGGACCTGGCAATCCTCTTCCAAAAATCAATCTGCCATTGAAAACCCTGTGACAGCAGAGAAGCACTGACAATAGTGTTTCCCCTGTTGTACAGAGGGTCACTAGGACTCGATGGCACCTAACAAAGGAGAAAGAAGTTAAAAATATACTGTAGCACTTTGCTATGCAAGTATGTCAGTTACCTTTACATATTAAGAGAAAAAAATTGACTGTTATAAAATTATGACCATTTTATCAGCTATTGGCAATTTCTTTCAAAGTTCCATTTAAAATGAGATTCCCTATCATATTTTTCATTATTATCGATTATTTTAAAACCATAATTAAATTATTCAAATAGAAATCTAGGTTTTAAATACTGTATTTACTTAAAGAAAACAAAGTGAAGTTAGAAGCAGATAAATGTAGGGATCAATAATCCATGTGGTTAATTTACAGATGTGGTACAGGTGAAATTTTTCTGCAATATCAATGGTGCATCTTCTCCTGTGTCACTTAAGAGTTTAATCATCACTAAGATTCTCTGAGCAGAGTAGAAAAAGTAAGTAGAATGGGGAAAACTGTGTAAACAGCAAAGGTATAAGAATGTTTAGGGTGTGAATCTGAAAGAAAGATTTGCAAGGGAAAACTGAGGTCCTTGGAAATAAACCTCACTTATTCCAAGGTCTTTCTAGACTTGACTGTTGCCTGCCTTCTCCTTCAAGGATGTATGTATGTCCTGTTGACAGAATCGTGACTTTGCACATGCCAATTTCGCTTTCGCATGCCTGGTTTGTCTCAACACAAATGGAACTACAGGCATTCTCTCATACATGATGCTGTGGGTAAATTGTCAACCAATCACGTTCGGGAATATTTGAGCTGAGAATTAGAAAACCAAAGATGAACCAAGAAGATTTTCTGACTCCAGATCTCCGGAGAATTAGGAGTAGAAAAGCAGTGTTATCATAAAGACAAATAAGAGAAAATAATTTTTATTAGAATTGAACTATAAAATTTCAGCTGCTTGATAACATTTATTGAACACACTGCTTATAGGTTTTTAAATTTGTTTTCTTGTATATATAAGACCAATATGTTATTTTTTATTTATTTTTTTAGATATGTTTTCCTTCATTTTTGAAACTTTTCAGGACACAAAATGTGACTTGTAAATAATTTTGGCTTGGCAATACCTCATGTGCACTAACAGATTACATACTGTTCTGATTAGACACACCAAACATGCTACTCAATATGTAGGAGTGTTTCAACTCATGAGGACAGCTGGTATATGACTTACTGCAAAGAATGCTCAAAGCACCTGTACTGGTTTGATATTCATATTTATTTTTGCCAAAACTTAGTTGCATAAATGATGTATTAGATGGCCACTGGCAAAGTGTTTTTAGAACTCTTCTTCAGGTGTATTTAAAGGGAAAAAATCCATAAGCATGTAAAAGTCCTATGAAAATAAAGGAGGTCTTTTAAAAAGTAAAATAAAGCCAATAACACTCTACTATGTTCTTGGTGGCATTTTAGTTATCCACCAAACTGAGACAACTGTCAATATGACAGTTCAAACATTTGCTTCAGAAAAATAATCTTTGTCCATTAAGAAAAAATTCTTTTAAGAACAAAGAGCCATGTTCTTTTAAGTTCACTCAAGTCAGAGCTAGGATCCAAGCACCTGTTGCTCCTCCATGCACAAATTTTGATATGATCTAAGTGGTGAACAGTCATTACCCAGGCAGGGCCAACATGTGCTGTTTTACCTCAACAACCAGCTGTAAATCACTCCATCAAAGGAAATACTTGTTAAAAGCTTAATGGTCAGAGAAAAAAACATGCAAATTTCTAAAAGGAAAACACGAAACCATTTCTGGATTTGTCTCATAAATCGCACCCATATCCTGATTAGCCACAGGAAAAGCCTCAGTTTATTGCCTAAGCAATAAACCAAAGCTTTTCGCTGGAAGGAAAATGCATTTTTGATCCATATCTTCCTGCATTTTTGTCTCTGATGAGGGATTACTATAACCTATAATTTAATACTGAGAGGGGAGACCTGAATAGTTCTACTCACATGGTGGACTAAAAAAATTATATACACACACCCACAAGCATACACAGAGATGTATGAATTAAGAAACACCTTAAAAATCACTAAAATTAATTTATATTTATACTTACTTATATTGTCTTGCAAATGGTTTTCAGTGACCTCATAAAACTCATCCCGTATTTAAAATGGAAGCTCTGAACAAAAGTTAAGCAAATACCTGTCTAAAATATCACAAGCGAATGAAGGAAAAAAGAATAAAAGGAAATATTAAGTGATAGAGGGAGAAATAATAAAGGAAAAAGAAGTGAAAAAAGACTTCTTTGCTTTCCAGCTGTTTTATCCTGACTCCAAAAACATATATAAAAAGCAAAAATTTCTAATTATTAAGGTTATAATGAAGTCCAAGCCAATCTGACTCAAACAAGTGCATTCCTTTATAATCCCCTGGTCACTAATAAACACTTACTAATTTTACCTAAAGGGTTACTAGTACGAAAACTGTGATGCATGTTTTTAAGTTTGGGATATTGTTTATAATTCTTTTTTCCAAAAATATGTTCAATATCAGAATAACAAAAATTAGTTTCGATAAAAATGACTGATAAACACACAGAAATGTAATCATCACCTACCCTGTTTATAGATAAATAGAAAAAAACTTCAAAAATTTTAATATCTTATCTTTTCAGGAAAAAAACACAGCTTTATTCCTTCACTTCTAGTTTCTCTTATAGAAATTTCTCTTATAGAAATCTAGTTTCTCTTATAAAATTTATTGTCCCTCTTTAAAAGTTACAATTTAAAATGTGAAATTTTGACCATGTACTAATTTCAACAACCAACTGCTAAGGAAAGAAAGAAAAAATATCACAACTGTTCTTCCTGCTCTAATTTTATTAATTTTGTTGCTGGTCTAATTGGGCATTATGATTAGGTTAGTCTAACCTTTTATTAATTATAATATTCTGAATTAAATACAAATAGTAATAAATGATTGAAAGTACAGGTATTAGTTCATAAGTTAGGAACAGAACCATGAAGGAAACATACCTTTAGAGGCATGGTGTCCACTGATAGATAAAACACTCTCTTGCTTTGAATGATTAACCTGAAAACTCATATTTTTTAAAGATAGCACTTTTTACACTTCATCAAAATGAGTCATTTAATTTTCTGCAAAAATAAGTGTTTCCATGATAATATGTGCTTAACCTGAAGTATTTAGAATCTATATATTTCTATTGCATACATATTCTTTCTACTAGTCTACCAACCTGCTGTTTGTTTGTTTGATTGATTGGTTTTTGAACAATTGGATCTTTTTTTCAACCACGAGAAAAACCAGTAATTTAGGTTTAACCTTGTTAATTAGTGTCTTCAATAGTAAAGTGAATAAATTGACTTCTTAGAGTCCTTCCTGAACTAAGTTTTCAGAGATCTGATGCCTGATGCTATTATTCCAGGCGTCACACTGCCCAGACTTGTTACATGTATGTTCTTATGTTGGGAGTCCTGTAACTAACAAAGAAAGACCAAAACTCTGTAAAAATACCTGTTTGATTTAATCCCACAAGTTTGAAATATACTACAATCAGTTCCATATTTGATGTGACTGATAATTTTTATTCATTAATAGACCAATACTTCAGTTAAAATAGTTGAGGTAGCTTGATGTATAGATGTAGCACGATCACTAAATATACTGATATGTCTGAATCGGTGTTGAAAGAAAACATGCATTTAATTGCTTAATAATTTGCAGTTGGTGGAGCAGACGTCAGGGAAAACCTTTGGGTAGTAGAATAAAATCTCGATAATGTAAATAATGCATTATCTATTTTCTGCTTCCATTATACTAGTTTCTGATTCTCAAAACTGTTGTCTGACAGGTCTGTGTTCTCCTGGCCAGGTTGTGGTACATTTTGCAGCTTGTCAAATTTCCTCACTTCCTTGTGCCCTTTTTCATTATACAGTATTGCTCTGTGCTTAGCCACTGTATCCGTTCATGCAGACATACTCTACCTTCAGTATAACACTAAAATTGATTTGCTAGGCGCTCCTTTGCTACTTCACATTTCACATCTTCCCACTGAATTTCCTGTGTCAAGAACACTGCTCTGTCTTTCCACTTCTATCCTCAGAAATCTGAACATTCTTTGGGTTTTCTGAATATTTATATAGCTTTGTGACTGATGTCAGTGTTTCATTCTATAGTACTTTGTTCAATGAAATTTCAAATCATGCTTTGAGAGGATTCTGTGCTTATTTTCATTTTAGATTCTTTCCGTTTTAAATTTATTGAAACTTACTAGTCTTTTTGCATGAGTTAATGACAACAGATTTTTTTTTCTTGGTAAGAAGCAAAGTTTCTAATTAGTATTTCATTCAGAAAATATATTAAAAACAAAAAACCCTCCATAATACAATATGGATTGTCCTGGAGTCTGTAGTATATTTTCTATGCAAGGAATGGAAACAGAAACAGCAAACCCCTACACAAATGAGAAGACACACTCCCTCAACCCACCGAAAAAGTGAAAGAAATGAATGTAAATTGTTTCAGGCTGGCAATTATATGATCTAAGTTGGCACTAGATCTTGGATAGTCTCAGAAGAATTCAAAGCCCCACCATTTTGTGCTCCTTGATAAGACACATTTATTTAGCATGTTGTTTTAACTGGTCAAATTTTGAAGACTTTTGGAAGCATGGGTGAAAGTTCAAACTTCTTTACTAAAGTATAGCCATTGTGTAATAAAATACCCAAGATGATTCATTCAGTCACCCTAATATCTACTCATCAAGGAGGAGAACAAGCTAAGGAGGCATTATATCTTTCTCTAGCATAACATGTTAAGTGCAGCATTCCAATATAAAAGGTAGAATTGTTCCTTTGAGTAAAATAATTAATGATCCCAACGAAAGGAAAGCTGTTACGAGAGAGACCTCTAGTGGGAAAAAATGCAAGTGTCTTTGAAAGGGTTTTATTGTTTATGCTTCATCTGAAAATCGGACCTTGCACATGCTATTGAAGGCAATGTCCATATAGAGGCAAACTAAACTCCTCTTATGCTTAGTACATGCTATTTGTCCAAGCAAATAATGCTTTTCAGAGCCCAGCCAACAAAATGCTTGGGGGAGGCTGAACTTTTTAGACATCAGATTTTGAAAAACAACTTACAGATATCTAAGAAGACAAAATATTTAAAAGGGGCACCCAGAATCTGGAGGCACTCTATTCCATAGACACCATAACATTTTGTTTATTGAAGGGATATTTTAATTTTAGGTGATTATTTTACATATGAAAATATCAAAGCATTTTTCTGAGGGTGAGGCAGAAATAATGAGGCTCTTCCAGCTTTTCAAAAATCATAAATTTAATACCAAAACACATTAAATATCAATCCACGGTGATTTTTAAGAAAAATGGCAAAAGTCTGTTATATGCAGAATGGAAAGGAACCCAAGTCTGGGTTATTTAAAGAAACCATTGCTTCTGGATTCCAGAGCATTTCATTTGACTAATGTTCCTTAGAAGATTATTCCTCCTTTGTTCTCCATACAATTGCATTTAATTTATCCTCTGATGTATAATCTAATTTTAAACACTTATTAAACTTTTTCTATTTTAAACAATCGTAATGGTAAATATGAAAATTAGGCTATATTTTCTGGCTAGAAATCTAGCACTAAATCCCAGAGAAATGTGCACGTGTTCACTGTGCTTAGCTACTAGGTATTAATATAACTTCTAATTTAAATTAAAATGCCCACTTGTTCAGGGAGATTGTGACCCAGAGCTACATAGCTTAAGAAAGTGTTTCAGCATAAGAAAAAAAGTGAAAGAGGTTAGGAATCCAAAAAATGCAGTGTTAACTCAACACTAAACAGGCTGTCAGTTTTTATGAAAAATATTACAGCTGTGGGAACTGGTTGCTTACCATAATAACCATTTCTGAAATTCTGTCTACCTATAATAATGACTAATAGTTACATAATAAGCCACAATGAAGCTTTAATGTTTATTGTTCAGGTATATCATTCAAATTTAGAAAAAAATTATTTTGTAAGGCTATTTTTATTTTCAGTGCCAATACCTAGATTTCCTATCCATCTTTAATTCTGCCTATTATCTTCAATGATACCCCTTTCAAATTCTCTTTGGGATGATGTAATTTTAGAGACTATTTGCAAGGCAGGTTATTCACATTCCTTATATTCTTCACACTAATATATCTCAGTTAATGTTGACGAGGTTCTATCTTTCCACTCTAGCCAAAGTTGGAGCATCCCATAAAATAGGACGCCATTATTCTGAGGAAGAATAGTCCATGAGTCTCTTCAAATTTGAGCTGATAGCTGGCAGTCACTTAAATGAGAATTAGTAGTGGGAGAGGGAGGAGAAGGGAGTTAGAATATGACACAAATTTTATTTCCCTGACTTTGTTTCCATTTTAGAATTGAGCTTTTTCAGAGGAAGAAAAAAAATACCTTTAAATTTTGGAGGCTTTTGATGGGTTTTTAAAGTTATATTTAAAAATGATTATAATAGCTAAAAAACATTCCCAGGACAGGGAAGCATAAAGAAACATTTATCGGGCCTCCTTTTTGATTACTTCTTCTTTAAAAGAAAATGCAATGCATTCTTTATGTTACCATGTGTTCTTTAAGTAAAACTACACATTTCAGTTCACAGTTGCTTCCCCTAACCTTATCATACAGGCACTCTGTTGCCATGTGGACCTCCCACAATGCTTTCTTTCCAATCTTAATAGATCTCAACCTTCCTGCTCCACAAAAACTTAATTTTCAAAGCACCTTGGGATATAAGAAAAAAGTGAAGTAGAAACAAAAGTCTCTAGAGTTTGCTGTGGAAAAGGAAAAGTCTCAATTTGGTCTGCCAAAGGGTTGAAATGCAAATGGTTGTTCAGTCACACCATTGTGCCGTACTTGAGGGACAGACACGACACACACACACACACACACACACACACACACACACACACACACACACACGAGCAGTAGGGAAGAGCTCTGCCAATAGTTTCATTATTATTTTAGGTATATATAGACACTTATCTTAGTAATATGTATGTACCTGCTATTGAATTTTTTTGCCTCTCTTGGGAGCAAAGGATGGAGAGGGAAAAAGAAAAATCAAGAAAGCATTTGAGTCTTTTTTGCAGTAAACATGTATACTATTTTTAAATTTGCTGTTTAGCTTGGGGCTGTATTTTCATATACTCCTCTTATGGGTACAAGAAGTTAGCTCAAAATTTATCATTTTCCCATCATTTAATGTTATCTTCATTTTTATTCCCATTTCAAAGCCACAAATTGGCAAGTGGTCACAAGATGTTAGCACAAAAAAACATTCTCCTGAAAAGCAACCAAAAACCACGGGGACAGCACTCAGTGGATCTGAGTTCTCATCTCTGCAATACTGGATAGGTGTCACTACTGGGCCAGTAAATAGGCACATTAGTCAGTCCCTACCCTCCAGTGCTTTTGTTTGGCCCTCTGTAACATAAAGATATCAGTATTTCCCCAATACAACTATTGATAAAAACATACAGTAATTTGAAAAAATGCATGTACTAAAGTAAAATTGCATCTGAAAATGATGATGTTGTTGTTGTTGTTGTTGGGTGCCATCCAGTAGGGTCTGACTCATAGTATAGTAGTCTGACTCTATGTATAACAGAACGAAACATTACCTGACATTGTACCATAAACACGATCTTTTTATGTTTGACCCCATTGTTGCAGACACAGTGTTTCATCTCATTATGAGTTGTTCCACATCAGCAAATGGAGGTCCCAAGGACTCTACTACATTCCCAAATCGACTCTATTTTGAGGAAGCAATTCTTCCCCAGTCGTCTTTTGGATGCCTTCCAATCTGTAAGGCTCATTTTCTAGCACTAAATTTAACAGTGCATCTCTGCTATTCATAGGGTTTTCGATAGCTAATTATTTTGAGAGTGGGCGGCCAGGACCTTCTTCCTAGTCTCTCTTAGTCTGGAAGCTCAACTGAAACCTGTTCACATGGGTGGCCCTGCTGGTATCTGAAATATCAGTGGCATTGCTTTCAGCATCACAGCAACACCTAAGACCCCACAGCACGATAAGCTGACAGACTCATGGGGGCAAATGATGATAGCCCTTGTGAAATACCTTTCAGAGAATTCCTCTGCCTAGTAGAATTAATGGTTACACTTGAAATTCTCTTATCTTACATCCTGTGTTCATTGTCAAACATAAAAAGACCTAAGTATAGTCACATAAATGACTGACACAGAGTTATGAGTGAGACTAGGTAGAATTTTCAAACGATTTGTTCATATTTTCTTCCTTTCATCAATAAATTACCTGTGGGAAATTAACATTTAACATCTCCTTGCAGCAGATAAGTGATGTCATGTTCCAGATGCAATTGCACCAAGGATGGCTAGGGATTATAACTCCTGATAGTTCTAGGCTTTTCTTTCTAGAAGAATTTCAGAAGAAAGAAGAACTTAGGAGGTTGTGTGGTCTATTCATGCAACTGTAATTATTTAAGCACCTAATAAGCAAGTGCCTGCAGCTGTACCACTGGGGCATGAGAGCTCAGAAGCTAAGCTGGGTTGGGCTTGGTTAGTACCTGGATAGGAGACTGCCTGGGAACACCAGGTGCTGTAGGCTTGGGAGAAGGACCCGTCAACCCACTTCCAAAAAACAATCAGCCATGGAAAACCCTATGAATGGCAGAGAAGCACAATAGTGTTTTGTGTATTATACATAGGGTCTCTAGGAGTTGGACACCAACTCGATGGCACCTAACAACAACAAGTAAATAAAGAGCCTTTACTTTTTTGGTTTGTAAACAAGAATACATCTGGGAGGCAACATTTTTTTTTCGATGTAAGTTGTTATAACTAACACCTTAGGGTATGTTGTTGTTGTTGTTGTTATTGGTTTTGTGATTCTTGGGGAATTGAACCCAGGGCCTCACACATGCTTTGTGAGGATTCTCCTACTGAACTGCACTCAAAGTCTATTTTTTACTTTTTATTTTGAAACAAGGTCTTGCTAAGTTATGCAGGCTGTCTCTGGCCTTGGAGTTGTGATTCTCCTGCCTCAGTATCCAGAGATGCTAGGATTGTACACATGTGCTACCATGCTTGACTTGTAACTAACCTCTTAAACAACTTAAGATTTTATGTACAGTACATTAAGTGTACTTTCATTTTCTCATGAATATCACAAAAACCGGTCAGTGTGGGCTTCATGAAAGGTCATCGTCTGTACATTAAGTATATGGATATAGTAGTTGGTCGTCTATCTTCTTTAAAAGAATATATACATAGTATGGATTTATTTTCCTCTCTAGATACATTATCTAAAAACGTTGTCCTAATGTTGAATTTGTTCTTCTAAAAGAATAAAACTGACTTTATTCTTTGTTCATGTGGCAATTCTTAGGAATTTAAAAATAGTAAATGATGGTGTGGGCTGGGATTTATTAGCTCAGTTGGTAGAGCACTGCACTGCAGTCTCTGAGGTCCCGAGTTCAATTCCCAGAACGGCAAAAATGGGGGAAGGGCCTGGCAATCCACTCCCAAGGCAATCCTGAAACAGTCAGCCATTGAAAACCCTATGAGGGTCGCTATGAGTCGGATACCGACTTGATGGCACCTAACAACAACAACAACAACAACAAATGATGGTGTAAGCTTGAATTTGTGTTTGCATAGTTACAGAAAGTTTGGACATAGAAAAGGAAGAATAGAGAAAGTACCAGATAGTTGGTTAATATAACGCTGCCGAGGTTGTGGAGGTATAATTTCAATTATGTTATGCACATTGCACATATCCATTACCTCTACTTGATTATGAATTTACTGAGAGCAAGGATCTTAAGCTTTGTGGCTCTAGTATCCTGAATTTATCCACTCATGCATTCATTCAATCTTTATTGAGCATTTTCTATGTGCCATGCATAGTGTTAAGATTAGAAATTTTTATGAAGATGGATACAATGTGTCTCACTCCTAAAAGAACTCAGGGTCTAATGTAAATAAAATAATATTATCAAATGTTAGCAACTACACACTTGGGAAAGCACATTTGCTTTCATGATATCCTTTTGAACATTAACAACCATGTGTGTTTGGCATAATAATCCCCATTTTTAGATGAGGAAAATGAGTTTCACAGAGGTTAGTTATGCTGCTTTAAGTCATTCAGCTAGTCAGTGGCAGATCATGGGCTCTAGTTTTCTTATTCTAAGTCCTGCAAGTTCATGACAAATATTACCACCACTCCAACAGTACAAAAGCATATTGTTGGATTATTAGTACTGTTACATTATTAATAGTGCTTTGATCAAATGAATATATTTATAAAACATCTTCTCAAACACCTGTCTTCAATCCATTCCATAAGTAGATTATGTGAAATCAATGTTGAAAATCCCGATTTGACCAGATGAATTGTGAACATAGAATATTTCAAAATAATTCAAAATATTCACATACCCTCAAAAATTTAGTAGCACAAATCTAAGTCAGTCCATTTCCACAGCCCAAAACCCCCTGCATTTTGTGCAAAAGGCATTGCATGCAATAGAAGGATACGTTAGTACTTGCCCTCATGGTTCCAGTTCAAAGAATTACTGTGCCAGAAGTTGTTTCCTCTGTTACAAGTCCGGAAAATCTGATTCTTGTTAGTATCACTTCCTATACACAGAGAAGGAAGGAGAGTGCTGCTTTGATTCAGTCCAGTCTACACATTGCACTGTGTCTGCCAGGGTGGATTTGTATTAAAAGAGGAAAACGGAGTAATATGTTACCTCAGAAAGCTCCTGGTTGCAACTGGTGGCATGTGGAGGGGGTTGGGGCAATCATGACATCCTGTGTGTATTGAAGAAATATCATAAAGAATCATTTAAGACCATCAGAGTACATGATATTCATGTTTTATTAGAGTAAACAGTAGCTTAGATAAAAATTGCATGAGGAATTATCAATTGAAGAATCATTTAAACAAAGTAATTTTAAAAGTCATCATGGCAGATCATGTTTGGTAGCACATGTAGAAAGTTCTGTGGATCTCATTTTGATTTGGAGTCTCTTTTATTCTCAGACAAAGCTATATTATAAGCAAGGACATCTGTGGTCCACATTTGAAGCATAGTCTTCCCATCCTGCATTTTTCTTTTAAATTTCCCCTAGCCATTTTTTTCAGGAAAGAATAATGTTTAAGATGATGAAAAATACTATGTCTTGGGGATATTGGGGTATCCTAGGTGGAAGACAGCAAGCTGGCAATCACAATCAAGTGTATAGTAATTCTGCTGTTATATCCTGTTTATTGGTTTATTCATTTATTAATTCTACAAATTTTTGTACATTTACGAAGGGGTTATAAAAATGATGAAGAATTTTTTCTTCCCTGTAGCAATCCATAGCTTTTAAGTAAGAAAGGCAAGTGCAATGATCTCTTGCAATAAAAGCATATCAGTTAATAAAAACCAGAGTCAAAATGAAGTTGAGGAGGGTCAAGTCATGAGATAAGAATGTAATGGTAAGATGATTATCAGTACCTCAAAGGCAGAAGCACTGTCTAGCTCTTCTTTGTTGCCTGCCATGCCTAGAGGAGTTGCTGGTTCACAGAAGGCAATAAATGTTGAGTGAGTGAGTGAATGAATGAATGAATGAATAAACATTGCGGGTCAAATTCTCAAAGAATCCAGCAAAGGTATATTTTCCAGTTCCCATAAATAAGATAAATGTTGAGTTAAGGATAAGTGAATAAAATAAACACTGTAGGCCTGGTACTCAAAGCATCCAGAGAAAGCCAGTTTTCTTGGCTCTGCAGCTTGCATACTTCAAGCTTACACTACATTCATTGCTTTCCTCATTCAAGCACCTAATTGTTTCATGAGATGGACTGAGTGAGAAAGGAGAATAAGTGGAACATGTAACATAAAAGGCATGCCTTGGTTTTCACAGAGACCTAACCTATCCAGTATAATCCTTAGTCTCAGTATAATATTTTGGTTTTATAGGTCTCCTCATGTAGCTAAGATTCTTTTTTAACCCACATACTGAAAACATCTGTTTTACCATTCTGCATATGATATCATGCTGACATACTGTAAACATGATAGCACATTTTATGACACTGAAAAAATAAGTGAAAAAGGGAAATATCTTTCTTCCATGATTTGGTCAAATATATTTTATAGTTAACTAAACTTAGCACACGTGATTTTCAGAAATGTGTATAAAGGAACTTTCTACTTTGAGTAAATTTGATTTAATGAATGAACCTATTCACAGAAAAACTCAGAGATTCTTTAAAAATGTATTATTTCCTGTTTCAAGATATATTAGATCCTCTATAAGAAAGTCTTTACATAATTCTAGTTCTAGGTCACTAATATGAATAGGTTTACAGCAAACGTTCAGGCTCCCAGAATGCAAATAAAGTACTTAAATATGAAGGTTTCTATTGATTTTAAGTCTAACCCTTTCCCCTTTCACATCTAGCAGACACAGCTATGTGCTCAGTCTCATTTTTATTCCACTAGGAATGGAAGAAATGAGAATAAAAAGTAGGGAATTAAATTTAGTAGAGGACATAGGGGGAATGGAAACATGGAAGTTGGGGCAGGTTTGAGCTTCCTCTCCAGCCGGTCTTGATGGGTCTCCATGCTCCTAGTATGCACTGTGACTTCAGGGACAGGCCAGATACCTGATGCTTGAAGGTGCCACACAGCAAGTGAGGTAACATGTAGGTAATTCACACTTAAACAACAACAAAAAAATAGTGTTCGGTCATTTCTTAAATATTGCTTAAAAGCTCAGGTTTCAGAATTCTAATTTTGCCTCAAATTATTTCCTGACATTCACTTTCTCTGAAAATAAGCTTTTAAAAACACTTTTGTATGTATTCCTTATATACCACAATCATTTGTCTTATGAATGTAAGTCATCTCTGTAATAAATACTCACCATGAAAATTACTTCTCTTTGTTTTAATGTGCAATTAATCCCAGATAGAATAAGGGATTTGGTTGATTTCTTTCTAAAATTTAAGAGAAAAGAGTATATGATCAAGTTCAACTAGTCCAGTAGTCCTTAAAGGTGTAGAGCGAAGCTCATGTATTTACATGTAAAAAAAATAATGTAAGAGAAAAAATTTCCATTGCCAAGCGGGGCTGAGGGGAAATCAAGTTTTCTTTCTTTCATTCAGCTGACCCAAGCAGAGGAATTCTGTTCCATTACCTTCACAAAGTAAATTGCTATTTGTACTTTTGTAAGCATAAGTTTTCTTTTTTCTTATTGTTGTTCTAGCATCTGCTAAGGATATTTAAAATAATCTTGAGTTGCTTTGGCAGCTATTTATCAATACATTTTATGTCTTTTGTTAGCTATAATCTTAGTCATTTTAGTACACTGAGTCCTAATCTACAAGTCTGTCAGTCCCATTTTGCATTACAAATCATTTGTAGTTTTATAACTGTCATTTCCAAGGACATCTGGAAAAGATGGATTTATGAAAGGTTACCATGCATTCTAAGAAGGTGGAGAATTAGCATGACTTTGTAAAGGTTCTTATAAATTGAGCAGCAGCCATCACTGGCAATAAGGTGTTTTTCCACTCTTGTCAAGTATCTTTATTTAAATATTAAAGGAGAGATATGACCTTTGGCCTTGGAGATCACTGTGACATGGCAATGGCCCAATCTATTAGCTGTCAATGGAGTGCAATAGCCTCACTCTCTCAAGGTCCCTATTTGTGGACAGTGTTATAATAATCCTTCCATTAGGCATCCCCAAGGCAAATAACCTCTGCTTTAACAGAGTCAGTTTAAAACTCCTTGGAGTAACATTAAGAGACTACCTGGTTTGTGTCAGGTTAAGATCAACTACTCTCTGCATAGGTTCAATTTTGTAAATTTTAAGTAGCTGCAGTTATTGAAGAATTATTTCACATATGCCTGTAGGTAAATATTAAACACATAGAATGTAGAAATAACCCCATCTATGTCTTTGATTTCTTACCCAGTCTGTTTGGAGAATGAACTGCATCCAAATGGGCTTGAGAATCTATTTCTTAAACATGACTCTATGGGGCTAGGGTTTAGTTCAGTTGGTAGAGCACTGCTCTGTGCTTTCTGAGGCCCTGGGTTCAATCCCCAGCATCACAAAAAATGAGAGAAGGACATGACAATCCACTCCTGAAGCAATCCTGAAACAATCAGCCATTGAAAACCTTGTGAGGGTCTCTAAGAGTCAGACCCAACTTGAGTGCACCTAACAACAACAACAACAAACATGACTCTGTTTTTATCTACATACATATTGTTTTTTTGATAGAAATTTCATAGTTGCTTCAGTGATGTTGTATGAACAGGGACTGGAGACAAGAAATCTCCTCATAGTACACATTAACTATCACAAATGGAAAGTCCAAGACAATACTCATTAGGAAACAGGAATATATCTCTACGTGTATACTAGGAGTAAGTAACAGTTACAGGACCCAAAATGTTTGGATTTCCCAGTCTTTTCACTCTCATTTTGTCTGCTTCTTACATTGTTTTATCTCAGGTAAGTCATGTGGTTATGTTCAGATGAAATGCTTGCATTTGAATCACAAATAATTGCTCTGATCTCTGACTGCTCATGATCGTTATTGGGCTCAGACTTTAGGAAGTGGGAATCTGAAGTCCAAAGACATCTAAGGTCAAATCACACTAAAATTCTTTGAAAATTTAACAGTAGTCATCCTAAGTCTATAATACATCACTAAAGATGATATTAATACTTTGAATATTCAGTCATGAAATGAATTTATTGTCTTTAAATCCAGCTTTTGTGTTTGGATGTCTATAATTTCTCTTATTAAAACATAAAATCCAAATTAAATTGTTTTAAATTCATTGGTAACTATAGATAGAGCTTCTCAAGTGCAAACTCATTGTTCTATTTTCTTTATTAAATACCAATAGATAGTTTAATTTGAAAACTTTTTAAAGAAATCTAATGGAAAAATTAACAAATACTTTGAGTCTTTTTGAGTGCTTGCAGTGGGTACATGGTATTGCAACTATATATATATATATATATATATATATATATATATATATATATATATATATATATATATATTTTTTATATATATATATATATATTTTATAAAAAATATATATATATATATATTCCTTAAAATTCCTTAAAAATTGCTTCCACTTATACAGTAAAAATCTGTACAATTTTTAAAAATAACAAACTAATTTACAGGAAAATAAGGTATACATTTAACACCTGACCTTGTTTATTGATGCCTAAGACATTAAAGATTAACCAATTATTCATTGAATTAAGTTTTATCCCTCATTAGGTTAACTGCCATAAAGGAAAAGAAGTGAAATGATATCACATGCTAAAACCCCTGTGCTCATAAACAACACTTAGCTTTTGATTTACAGTGAAATCACAATTCTCCATTTCTCATTCCCTCTGTCTTTGACATTGCACGCGAGACCATAGGGCAATACATGCCCTACGACATAATATAGGATGTAATTTAAAGGGTTCTATTGATGCTATAAATCACAAGTAGTTCTGCTGAAGCAGTTTATGAATGGCAGTAAAACACTAAGACTGGATTGTATCATTAGAATTATGTACCACATGCAAGTATTGTTACTCGTAATTAGGGATAAAGTAGTACAAAATATGGAGATGGGGATGCCATTTCTTGGTATGCACTGGTTTTTTTATGCAAGAAAATATGTTTTTGGAAATAAAAATAAGAAATTCAGAATTGGAGAATGTTTGTCTTTCTAGAGAAAATATTTATGTGCTCTGAGAATAGACCATGGGAGTTAGAACATATCTGACAAGTCACACATAGCCTAAGTGTCAGTAACACGAAAGTACATCTGTACACAGGCTATCAGCAAACGTGATAAGGTTTGTTAGTACTTAACTAACGAGAAATGGCCCTATAATTACAATGACAGTATGATGCCCTAAAAATGAGATAAAGACTGGAGAAAGTCTATCAGCTTGTTAGTGCTCTCTACAAAAACACCACAAATATCATGGTCCTATTTTTCAACTAAACTGACTGTGTTTTGTATATACATGCCATTCTGAAGCTCTAAAATAATATGAGCTTAAAATTTTCCTTTTTGAAAGGATAAAATGACAATGATAATTCTTCAACTATTTTGGGCACATCTTTGATGACAAAGAGAAATCCTGCACACTTCTGTGACTGTGACCAAATTATCCTGGTAGGTGTATCTATGTCACTAAACCAGATGGTCTGGTTTAAATAACATAAAATAAAATAAAAATACATATTTTGTTAGCTCTAATCTTAGTCACTTTAGTACATTGATTCTTAATCTACAATGTCAGTCCCATTTTGCATTACAAATCATTTGCAGTTTTATAACTGTCATTTCCAAAGACCTCTGGAAAAGATGGATTTATGAAATTACCATTATTCTAAGAAGGTCAACATCAAGTTTGGAAGAGTGGCAGGTCAACGCAAAAGAGGAAAACCCTCCACCAGATGGATTATCACAGTGCCTGCAACAATGGGCTTA
Source organism: Pedetes capensis (assembly GCA_007922755.1). Classification (NCBI taxonomy): domain Eukaryota; kingdom Metazoa; phylum Chordata; class Mammalia; order Rodentia; family Pedetidae; genus Pedetes; species Pedetes capensis. Next base: position 53,997 of record VMDO01010144.1, read on the forward strand.
AACATAAATAAGATTGTTTGCCTGGCACAGAATCAGCAAGTGTTTCGATCTGCTGTACATAGGGTCGCTATGAGTCGGACTCGACTCAACGGTACCTAACAACAACAACAACAACAAAGAAGGTCAAGAATTAAAATAAATAAATAAATAAATAAAATAACATAATCTGGAATGTTTCAAGTGATATCAGACTATTTTAGGTGGGCCTTCAGGTTCTTCAGATTAATTTTCCTAAATAAAGTACATTCTGATGAAAGTCTAAAATAATTTAAGATTTGAATACTTCCTATCTCTGTCCCAGTCATTGGCCAGAAGTGGGCTTACCCCCTAAGATTGCCTATAGTTTCTCAAGAAGAAAATAGTGTATTCTAGAGTTACATATCTGGAGATATGACATATCTGTCAGAGCTATGTCCTATCATTTGAAGCTTATTGCTGCCATCTTTCCATTTCCACAGGAAAAAAAAATTTATAATCTTATTCTGTTAGAATCAGGATAATAATGAACTAACTAATAAACTATCAGCATTCATCTGCAAATGCAATGATTACAATACTGTATAGATGGTTTTAAAGTGACTTATGAGGAGTAACTCTAAAGTTGATTAATCCAAAGGTTTAAAAAGGCAGAAATAATGAGCAATAACAGTATAGACATGATAAAGATGACCTAGAGGATTTATGGAAAGTTTCTGTGAGGAAGTGAAATTTTAACAGGATCATGAAGACTAACCAGCATATAGAGATAAGGACAGCCATTCTAGAAGAGCTTAATCATGGGATAAGGGCAGTAAAGTGAGAAATTCTGGTGCATAAAAGAGGACTATGAGACATTATCATTGTGCAAACATTGGAAAATGCACAAGCATTTAAAGAACAAAATAATTTTATATTGTAGCCTCACAGCCCAAACTCATCAATGTTAATATTCTTTTATTTTCAGTGGCTTCATATATATGATTTAAATTAAATAATTGGTAATGTACTACATATATGAAATAAAACATATATAAAATACCAGGTGCTGCAGGCTAGGGAGAAGGACCTGGCAACCCACTCCTGAAACAATCTGCCACTGAAAATCCTATGAATAGCAGAGAAGCACTGACAACAGTGCCAGGCATGTCACAGTGTCGGGAGTGTTTTTTTCCTCTATACATAGGAATGAGTTGGACCTGACTGGAAGGCACCTAACAAAAAATGCATATCTATATATGTATTAGTAATATACATTTATAATTATATATTATTTATTTTTAAATAAGTAGGTAGATATTTTTAAAACTACGTATTTTAGGATGATTATCATCCCCATTCTACCTCATCCTTCCTATTCTATCCTATTATATCCCAGACTTCCTATCATCAATTCTGTAAGAAATTTACATTGTTCCTTATATTTAGTTATTTTTAATAAGCATGGATTTATACTTACATATAAATCTTTGCCTACACTTGGAATTCTTTCTTAAGCTGTATTTCTAGAAATAACATTAATGTCAACTACGTCAAATATTTAAATGCTTCTGATAAGTAACGTCTGATTTATAATATAATATCCTATATAAATGTTCCAATATACAATGAATATATACAAATTACACTCTCCAAGGAATGACAGAGTGCCATTGTAATATCAATTTTCATCTTTTATTTATTTTAAATTTGCAATTTTGGCAAGGATGATGCATCCTTTTACTGTATTGTTGATGTTTCCCCTTTGTATTTCCTTACATTGATCTCCTACCTACACTCAGTGGGTCATACATTTGCCTGTGAGAGTGTTACAATTGTTGCCACAGAAACAGTGAAAGAAAGAAAAGTTTTTATTTACTTTCTAACCAAAGTAGTATTTTTTGCAGAAGTAAAAATATTTGGAAAGTTAGGCATTGTTGAGTGAGAAAAGATCTTTTTCAAAACAAAATCTGAAGGGTCAATTTTGAAAATCAAAGACCACAGGGCACATAGGAGACTTTTCTTTATGTTCATCCTACTTGGAGTTTAATGTGATTCTGTGGGTTAATATCTCTCAGATAATTTTGAAAAATCTTGGTCTTTTTTCTCTCAGTTTTTGCTTTGATTCCATTATCTCTTTTTTCTCTCTACCTATGATTCCAATTGCACATAAGAGATGTGATCAAAAGATGCAATGAATATTTACATTTAAAAAATTATTACAGTAAAAAACACATTACCATTAATCACCCTCAAAATACTCCCCTTGGTTTCAAGCACACTTATCTCATCATTCTTGCCACTTCCTTAAGCAGTTCTGGAAGTCCTCTTTCATGAGTGTCTTTAGTTACCCTGTTGTGGCTACCTCAATGCTTTGAATCAATTCAAAAACATTTAGCTTTCATGGTCATTTTGACTTTTGGGAAGAGCCAGAAGTTCTACTGTGCCAGATCCAGTGAAAAAGGTACATGAAGATACATTATAATGTTTTTCTTTGACAGAAATTGCTATATCAGACAAATGTGTGACAGAGCATTGTCATGATGGAAGATAAAAATAAAGACACTTGCTGTAAAAGACTTCCAGAACTGCTTCAGAATTTAGCTAGAACAATGAGATATGGGTATTGTAAGCCAGGAGGAGTACTTTGAGAGGGATTAAGGGCAACTTGACTTTTACTGTAATAATTTTTTATAATTTAAACATTCATCATATTTTTCTTCATTCTGCATTTATTAGGCAATTTTAGAGTTCCCCATATCCCTTACTCATTTTCCTCAGGATTTCTCCACTGTTTTTTCTCTCTGGTTGCAGTTTTAATATTGTTCTATTTGACATATCTTTTAGTTTACTAATCCTACATTCTGCTATGTGTGGTAAGTTGTTTAACCTATCATGTTCTTAAAATCAGATATTGTTTTGCAGTTTTTACTTGATATTTACTTATGGGTCATTATTATTTATTGAAATTACATCTTTTATCCATTTCAAAATTTATGTTCTCGTGTTTTCTTTCAAGTTGGAATCATAGTTATTTCAAAGTCATTTTTTGCTAGATCCAACATCTGGATTATCCCTGGGTTTTCTCTTGCTGACATTTTTTTTTTTTTTTTAGAAAGTGTATTGTTGTTGTTGTTGTTAGGTGCCGTCGAGTCGAGTCCGACTCATAGCGACCCTATGTACAGCAGATTGAAACACTTGCCGATTCTGTGCCAGGCAAATGATCTTATTTACGTTTAAGCCCATTGTTGCAGACACTGTGTCAATCCATCTGGTGGAAGGTTTTCCTCTTTTGCATTGACCTGCCACTCTCCCAAACATGATGTCCTTCTTCAGGGATTGTTCTCTCCTGACTACATGTTGGAAATATGTATGACGCAGTCTGGCCATTTTTGCTTCCAAGGAGCACTCTGGTTGCACTTCTTCTAGGACAGATTTGTTGGTTCTTTTGGCAGTCCATGGTATATTCAATAGATGTCTCCAGCACCACAATTCAAAAGCATCAATTCTTTTTCTGTCTCTCTTGTTCAGTGTCCAGCTTTCACAACCATATGGTGCCACTC
>VMDO01010144.1:57614-73291 GCA_007922755.1 Pedetes capensis
TGCCACAGCTTTTCCTAGAGCAATGCGTCTTTTGATTTCTTGACTGCTGCTTCCACGGGTGTTGATTATAGAGCCAAGCAAAGCAAAATCTTGGACAACCTCAATCTTTTCTCCATTGATTGTGAAGTTGCGTGCTGACCCAGTCGTAAGGATTTTTGTTTTGTTGATGTTTAGTCGTAACCCATATTGAAGGCTATGATCTTTGATCTTCATCAGTAAATGTTTTAAATCCTCTTCATTTTCAGCAAGCAAAGTGGTGTCATCTGCATAACTCAGGTTGTTAATGAGTCTTCCTCCAATCTTGATGCCACATTCTTCCTCATAAAGTCCAGCTTCTCGGATTATTTGCTCAGCATATAAATTGAAGAGATAGGGTGAAAGTATACAGCCCTGACGCACACCTTTCTCAACTTTAAACCACTCAGTGTTTCCTTGTTCTATTCAAACAACTGCCTCCTGGTTCATGTACAGATTTCTCATGGGCACAATTAGGTGTTCTGGTATTCCCATTTTCCGAAGTGTTATCCATAATTTGTTGTGAAGAAAGTGTATTAGTCGGATTTTTAGTCACTGTGACAAATATCTGAGAAAAACAATTCCAAAAAGGAAGGACTTATTTTGGCTTTTAGTTTTTAAGGTTTCAGTCCATTGTAATGGGAAGGCATAGTAGCACATCATGGCAGCCAGCAAGCAAACAGAAAATGCTTACACTCTTGGGTTTTCTCTTTTTTTCCACACCTCTGGGATGGTGCCACCCACATTCAAGGAGGGACTTACTCCCTTAATTAATCCTTTCTAGAAATACCCTCACACCAGGAAATGTGCTTTACTAATTTCCTATCTACGTCTCAGCCCAATAAATTTGACCATCAAGACTAACCATCACAGATAGGATCTCACCATGTAGCTCAGATAGGCCTGGACTCAAGATTCTTTTGCTTCAGGCTTGAGAGTACTGGGTTTAGAGGCATCTGCCACCATGCTCAGTTCTTCCCATTGACTTTTCAAAGAATCTCTCTATTACTAGTAACATTTTTCTTGTTTCTAAACATGTCTCATGATATTAGATTGTATTCCAAATGTTGTGTAACGTGTGTGTGTGTGTGTGTGTGTGTGTGTGTGTGTATGTGTGTGTGTTATCATTTTCCTGAGAATTATATCATTTATTTTTGGCAAAATGTTATATTATTGAAGCGTGATTTAGAACTACTTTTTTAGGGTTAATATAGGTATGATTCAACTTTGCTGTTACTCTTAAGACAGACCCATCCCAATTCTTAGAGTGTGCTCCTTATTTCTAGGGCATAGACTTTCTTGAATAAAAGCCTAAGATATTTTCTAAAGCCTCTCCATTTTTATCAGGACCTGAAGTTTAATTTCTCTGTAGCATTCTTTGCCTTCCGAAGTTTATGTCCAAAATTTAATCCTTCTTGAAAATGTGTTATGCTTCATTTCCCAGAGTTTTGTCATGTGCACATACAGCACAGGCATTGGCTAAGACCTCAGAGGGATTTTATGCAGGTTTTCTTAAGTTTTCTTTGCTGTGGTTAGGTGTCATTGAGTCCAGTCCAACTGATAGCAACACTCATAGGGTTTTCAAAGGCTGATGGTTTCAGGGTTGCTGCAGAAGCAGATTGTCCCATCCTTCTCCCATTTTTGCAGCGCTGAGAATCAGAGGGCACAGAACAGCACTCTACCAACTAAGCTAAACTCCAGCCCCACACACTGGATATATGAAAAAAAATTAGACATTGGACATCAGAAAGCAAAATAGTCATGCGTAAGAGACAGAATACAAATGAAACAAGCCATATGACTGCTCCAGATTCTTGCCTTGAGAAAGTTTCAAGGCCTTACTACAAAAAAGGTAACCCAGGTGGAATCCAAGAGTTAAGGAAACAGAGCTAAGAATCTGGAGATATAAAGGCAGGTAGAGTTTATAGAGTCCTGGAGAGGGTAGGCTAGTCAGAGAGACACGTAGAGATAATTATAGGGTCTCCCTCAGGTGTTCACTAAAATAACTGATGAGTTTGTGTACTTGAGGAAACTATGCAAGGCGGGAGGAGGAACTATAAAGAAGAGTAAAGTGAAAACTCAGTAGGACAGATACAAACATGGGAAGAGTGCCTACTCTTCCTACGCAAATTGAAAACACAAAAAATAAATGATTTAAAAAAATTCTTCACAAGGTTTGTTTGTGTAAAGTGCTTAGAAAAGTTGTGGGGAAAAATAACTCTTGCTTAAGCCCTTCTCTAGACTCCCTGAAACTGTAAAGCAAGACTGAAAATTATCAAATTGTTTCCAAGTTACTTAACTGCATTCTAGGATAAAACATCTACATGAGTGAGCTAAAACTTGAATCTTTCCAAGTTGAACCTTGAGAGGACTGCAGCCTTGTCAGACTTCAGAGTAAAAGGTACAGTAAAACCATGTCCCGATTCGATTCTTGACCCACAGAAACTCTAGAGTAAAATGTGCTGTTGTTTTAAATCATTAAGTTTTGGCATAATATTTGCATAACAATAGATAATGAGTCCAAAATAGAATTTCCTTAACCTGATAAAGGGCATTTATTAAACACCCATAGCAAACATATCTAATGGTGAAAAATTGAATGCTTTTTCCCCAGACATCAGGAAACAAGGCTGTCTGCTCTCAGTAACTTTTCTTTTAGTACTGGTGGGTTCTGGCCAATAAAACAACTAGGCAAAGCCAACCACAGTGAAGTATGCTGTAATACCAGCAATTCTGGAGGCGAGGCAGGAAGCTCACAAGTCCAAGGCCAGGTGCAGCCTGTGTAACTTGGTGCGTCTGTGTCTTAGAAAAAAAAAATTAAAAAGGAGTTGGGAGTGCAGCTCAGTGGTAGACCACTTCCAAAGTATGTGTGAGGCTCTGAATTCAACCCCCCTAGTACCACACACAACAAAGAGAAGGAAGGAAGGAAGGAAGGAAGGAAGGAAGGAAGGAAGGAAGGAAGGAAAAGAAGGAAAGAAAGGGAGAGAAAGAAAGAAAGAAAGAAAGAAAGAAAGAAAGAAAGAGGAAGGAAAAGAAAGAAAGAAAGAGGAAAGAAAGAAAAGAAAGAAAGGAAGGAAGGAAGAAAGAGGGAGAAAGAAAGAAAAGAGACAGACAGACAGACAGACAGAAAGGCAAGGAAAGAAAGAAAAAGAGGAGTAGTTAGGCAAGAAAGAAGTAAAAGGTAAACAGCTTCTGCATTAGAAAGGAATAGTCAAAACTCTTTGTTTACTGATAACATGATTCTGTATATAGAAAATTTGATGTAGTCTCCAAAATAAAATAAAGGACTAATAAGTGAGAATAACCAAATTACATAATTATAAGATAAATTTTTAAAAATTTATTATATTTTCATACCCTGGAAACAAAAATTAGAAATTAACACAAAATACCATCTGCAGTCACCTCAAAAACTTGAAATGCTTTGGGACAAATATGACAAAGATGTTTCAGATTAATATACCAAAATCTATAAAACTGATAGAAATTAAAGAAGATTAAAATAAATGGAGATACATTATTTTCATGGGTTGGAAGACTTGATACTATTAAAATGCCATTTCTCCCAGAGTTGATTTATAGATTCAAAGCAATCCCAATTAAAATTAGAGATGTCTATCTTCAAAAATTGACAGGCTGATTCTCAAATTCATATGGGAATTCATATGGGAATCTTAAAAAGCGGAGAAATTTTCTAGAACTTGTTATAAAGGCTTTCAGTGCTGGTTATAAAGGTATAGCAATCAAGACATTGTAGTGTTGACATAAATTAGACCCATAAACAGAATAGAAAGTCCATAAATAGGTCCATAAATATATGGACAATTGATTTTCAGCAAAAGTGTAAAGGTATTTCTGTGGAAAAGTGATAATCTTTCCCATAAATAGTACTGAAAGATTGAATATTCCATATACATAAAAAGAAGACAAAAAGCACCCAATTAAAGACATACTGCCTTCCTCCTTTCACACACCTACAGTTATGAGTAGATTAAACTTCCTTAATCTGATTAAAAGCCATCTATTAAGAACTTACAGAAAACTTCATATTTATTGGTAAAAGGTATATGAACATCTCCATTAAGAAAAATTCAGACAGGATCTAACTATGTAGCCAAACCTAGCCTCAAACTTGCAATCTTCCTGCCTTAGCTTTCTAAACTGGAATTACAAGTTTGAGACATTATGCTCAGCCTAAAGCACATTTTAAAAAGCTAAACCAAGACTTTCTTACAGTGAATTTTATTAAAAACCTTGTATGAGTTGCAGATAAAATTCCTTTGCATTTATATAGACAAAGGATCAATTTTTTGCCCTAATACAAGAATGATTTACATTGCAATCAATTTTCTTCAAGTTTACATCTACTCCCTCAGAGCTGTAAAACAATTTAGTCAATAAAATGTAAATCAAATGTACAAGCACTTTACATGGTGGAAATATAACTATTTTAATCTAAATTTCATTTTATATATTTTGACTAATATATGTGGAAATTATTTTAGAAGTTTTGACTAATTTATAAAATTATCTTTTTATTTATAAAATTGTTTTTACTACTTCATATACTTTAGCTATTTACTACTTCTTTGAAAAAGAATATTAATTTACTTTAAAAAATAAAAGCAAATACTTTACTTAAAATTTTACAAAATTTGCTTAGAGTGACACTTGCCGTACACTCAACAAAGAAGGCAATCTTGAAATCTTCTCCTAACTCTTCATGAGTCTGGGTTACTCAAACTTCCTACATAATCCTATGTTTAATAATGGGTATATTGGTCCATCTTCACCAATAATTTCCTTAAGGATAGGAACTATAGAAATCTTATTTCTGTCTACTCATTAAGAAAATGTAAAATATTAGACATTAAGGAGGATATAATAGCTGTTTGATGAAAGAAGGCAAATTTTCACAGTGATCTGTACATTCTGCATGCATAATTACTTGTATTTCTGTGAATATCAATGAACAATTTTTAGATGATATAAATCAAGTCTTTTTCCCTGATAGAAAGAATCCTGTCACATTAAAGAAGATGAAAAAAAATTGTGACCAAGTCTTGCTCATTTCAAAAAGGAGAAAAATTGTCTCTCTGACATCTAAATTTCCTCACACATAGATCTCAATCTAGAGGAACTCAGCACACTGAACATGTATCCCTAAAACATGGGAATTAGGAGTTTTGATGAATGAATTATTCCATACTGCCTACAAACAGCTCAGATAGAAGATTTCTCTTTTTTAAAAAAATTATTTATTTATTTATTTATTTATATTTCCTTTATTAGTAAATGATAATGGGGTACAGAGTAATACAGCATTGGCTTTTTCCATTATGCATTTTTTTTACATCTCTTCTGGCAATGTTTTCATCCATCCACAAAGTTTATAGAGCCTTATGGCTAGTATGTAGTAAAACTCAGGCTTGTTTGGGTAATATTCCTTTATTGTTCCAATATACTCATGAAATTGTGCTGTTTACATTGAGATTATCCTTTCCCCCTTATTCCCTCCGCATTGACCCTCTTCTCTATCCCATCTGATAGAAGAGTTCTCAGGATCTTACTTTCGTCTTAAACATTGTCACACACAAGCCATGCTCCACTGCTCCATAGGTGACCATGTCTCACACAGAGCCAACCCTGTCAGAAGATTATGAATGTTCCCTTAGTTCCAGGGCATCTATTAACATATTCTCATTTGTCAGTAGAAATTCCCACCCAAACTGGCTGAAAACTTAAAACAAACCCTTTTTTCCCCCAACCAAAGAACTTAAAAGATACATGATAGGACAGGACTTAACTATGCCTCAATTAGAGAGCCAGTCCTCTTCCTCTGGAAGTCTCCAAGCAACTCCCTCCTCATATATGTCAATTTTGTCCCCAGGATGATTTTCCTCCAGATGATAAGAGAGCTGCCAGCATTTATTTGTCCCACATAGACTAGTTATTAACTACTTGTTCACAAATATGGAGAGATAGCAAGTAAATCACTTCACAATATCATTAAACAAAATTTCTGAGCTTCCTGAGCATTGAGCCACCCTAGAAACAATTATATTGCCAAGAAAAATTCCATGAATCCATTGTTGTATGCCTGGTCTACCTGACCCTGTCCGTATGGCAAGAAGCCACACTGGAAACGCAAGATGAAATCAGGCCCACCAAAGTAGCACATCTGCTGCCTATGGTACTGGCATGCTTGAAGCCCTAAGCTATGTCTATACTGTTGAAAAAGGCCTGAAATGCTTCTGCCAACATTCAAATGTTTTAGAGTTTGCTCTTTTACCTTTATAGGAATAATGCCTTCTAATATTATTGAGTCATATCTATTTGACAGTATTTGGAAGACAAAGGCATTCAATACATAGAAATGACTCTCTGAGGAAATACCCTAAACCCTATAGTGCTAACTATACAACTTCAATTAGTGATATATGATTTGTTTATATAAAGGAGGAATCATGACAAATGATTTATTTATATCTTAAGTGATAATAATCTAGTGTGTGAGTCAGCTTTCCAATACTATAACAAAATACTTGAGATAACAAACTTAAAAAGAGACAAGGTATATATTCACTCACAGTTTTAGAGGTTCCAGACTACAATCAGTTGTTCACATTGCTTTTGGACCTATGGCAAGGCAGCTTACCATGATTTAGAGCCCCTGGTGTAGCAAAGCCCTACCTGATAGCTAGGATGCAAAAGAGAAAAAAGAAGAAACCAGGGTCCCATAATCTCTTTCAAGGGAACCTCCCACTATGTGACACCCTTAAAGGTTTTGCCACCTCCCAATTGTATTAGCTATAGACTAAGCCTTTAACACACGAACATTTGGGGGATAGTCCAGATCCAAACCACCGCATCTAGTAATGGAAAAATTGGTGAACAAACAACTAATACTACCACACGTATATGACTACAATGCTTGCCCACAAATAAATCCAAATGGATCTGTCCTATGTTATGGCAAGTTTGGAAGAATAACCTGTAGCAGGTAGATGCACATGCATTACCTGTCTTTGAACCCATGTCTTCTACTACAGTCTTCTTTCTCTCCAGGCACCTTGGCATCCTTGCTATCCCTCAGATAAGCCAAGTTGTATCCACACTGAGACCCCTAAGTTGTATCCACACAGAGACCCCTTTTAATAGTCACTCTCTCTCTCTCTGTTCTAGTCCGTTGCATTGTTTGCACTTCCATAATTTCATGATCTGTGTTCCAATGCCACTTACTAGGTGAAGACTACCCTAATCATGTTCAAAATAATTATCTCCACTGGCATCACTGTCTTTTACTTAATCCTCATTTGTTTCTCCATAGTACTCATAGTACTCCAGAACACCATATAAATTTTTTGTTAATTGCTAATATTTACTAATTTTTAATTTGTTGATTGTCTATGTTCACTGTCTAAATGTAAGCTAAATGAAAGGTTTTCATCTTATTTGCTATTGTGTCCCCATGTTTTTAATAATGCCTAACACAAACTATATACACCATGTTTTGTGGTGAAAGTGCAAATAATTTAAAGCTAAATTTGTGATCTGGATTATGTGATGTAAGGCTGATCATTATTCACTTTTATTCTGATATTTTGGATATTTATGATGATGAGCTGTTCTATGGGAAAACACCTTGAAAATTAAAAGGTTCTACACAATTTGAATTCCTTCCATAATAAGGAAGTTGTTTGATGGATGGATAGATGAGTGGATAGACAGATGGGAAGAAGAAGCTGGGATGTGTAATAGAAGCTGTGGTGATAGCATGTCACCAAACAGCCCCTCTAAAAAATAAGTTAATAAAAATTTGTTAGTAAATAGAAATAGACAGATACACTTCATATTTGATAATACTTATCATATTGTTGTTGTTGTTGTTGTTAGTTGCCATCGAGTCGGTATTCGACTCATAGTGGCCCTGATAGGGTTTTCAAGGCTGTTTCAGGATTGCCTTGGGAGTGGATTGCCAGCCAGTTCCTTCTCCCATTTTTGTGGTGCTGGGAATTGAACTCGAGACCTCAGAGACTGCAGCGCAGTGCTCTACTAACTGAGCTAAATCCCAGCCCATCCGACTCATAGCGATCCTCATAGGGTTTTCAATGGCTGACTGTTTTTGGGATTGCCTTGGGAGTGGATTGCCACATCCTTCTCCCATAATACTTATCATAGCTATTATTTACTGGGTGCTAAACTGTATGCATGAGAGAAGGACCTGGCAACCCACTCCCAAAAAGTAACTGCCACTAAAAACCCTATGAATAGCAGAGAAGCAGTAACAATACTGTTTTGCCTGGCGTACATAGGGTTGCTATGAGTCTACTGACTCAAGGGCATCTAACAACAGAAACAACAAATTATATGCAAAAGATTATGCTAAATTCTTTATGCACCTACTTCATTTAAACCCCAACCAGAACCTTAATACATGGTTATTATATTTGTTCCCATTTTACTCATGAGATCAATGTACAGAAAGATAATGAATCCCTAAGGTCATATAGCCCTTAAATTGAAGAGCATGAACTTGGACTAAGTTTGTCTGACAAAAGAGACTGTAGGGATCTCAAATATTACATACTGCCTCAGAATCATTGTGAGAGTCTCCTAGGAGTTAGTTCATCACAGGAGATCCCTCGAATTTCCTTCTAAATGAATGTGATCTGTCTAGAAAAATACCTAAAGTGAATGGGTTCCTTAAAACCGTTGCTGAAAATAAGATCTAGAGTGGAGCAAAGGAATTTGAAAAACAATGGATCATTCAAAACCTCAACCTTAGCTGTGCCCCTCTGTCCACCCTGTAATCCCAGCAACTGAGGAGGATTAAAAGTTTGAAGCCAGATACAGCCTGCATAACTTGGTGAGACCCTATCTCAAAAGAAAGAAAAAGTAAAAATTGGGCTTGGGGTGCAGTTCAGTGGTAAAGCCCTTGCAAAGCATGTGCCAGACCCTGGGTTCAACCCCCAAGTATCACAAACAAAACAAAACAAAACAAAACACCTCAACATCCTTCCTTTTTTCTTATGAATAATTAATTAAACAGGCAATTTTCATTGAAAATATTCATTTTTGTCTCTTACCATTCTTCACCCTGATATTCCTTCTGTATTCCCTTGGCCCTTTCTTTCCCCCTTTCCTTCTCTAATTTCTTTCTTTCTCTTCCTCTTAATCAATTGCCTTTTATTCTTATGTCCTTTTTTTTTTTTTTTCCTCATTTTGCCCTTTCAAGATCCTGTTTATTCCCATGGACAAATGACAAGTCCACTATGAATCTAAAAATACACTGAATGATTATAATCCCTTAAAATTCTTATGCTGAAGCCCTCACTCAAGTTGATCACTTTAGGAGACAGGGCCTTTGGAAGGTGAGTTATGAGAGCAGAATCTTCCTGAATGGGAATAGTGCCCTTATAAAAGAGACCCCAGAGAACTTATTTGCTCTTCTGGACATATGAAAGCATAGCAAAATACGATGGTGTAGGAACCAGGAAGCAGGCCCTTACTAGACATGGAATCCACGAGTGCTTTGATTTTAGACTTTCTAGTTTCCAGAACAAATTTCTATTATTGATAAGCCACCCTAAATATGGTATTTTTGCTATAACAATCTGAATGGATTAAGATACATCCTCTGCTGGAGACTCTCTTCAGTAGTCTGCAAAAACTATGCCCTTAAATAAGCCATGCATATTACCTCTATCATTCTACCTGGTATGCTTTTAAAGCTCCAGACTACATAGGCATAAAAGGTATAAAATCTTAAGAACTCATTCTTTCCTGGGCCTTCTTCCATCCATTGACAAATTCTAAGTCCTATCATCCAATAAACCTTGAATGAGAAAAGAACTGCCTTGTAAGCACGTCAGTGTAAGACGTCAGTGGTCTTGTTAGTTAGACAGGGATCTTACAATCTGCAAAGTGTACACTAGACTGAAACCAGGTAACTGGGGTTCTCATCCTAGGTCTAGTACTGCGAGGCAACAAGTTACACTACTCCCATCTCAGTTAACTGTTGAGTTTCTTGATATTTCTGACCACAGCTAACTAGAGTTGCTTTTAAGGTCCCATATGATGAGATTTGAGCCCACCTAGAAACACCTGCATACTCTCTCACTCTAAAATCATGAACAGAAACGCACCTGAAAAGCTCTTCTTACCACATAAGATAATACATTCCAGAGATTTCATGATTAGGTTGTGAAAAACTTTGGCGACCACTATTCGGATTACCATAGAGATCTTAAGGAAAGCTACTGCTCAGATTATGATGGAGAGCTAGTAACTTCTAAGAATAAGGGTAACCAGATAAGGGTAAACACTTTTTCTCTTTTTTCTCCCTTTGCCTTTCTTAAGTTTAGACAAAATGTTATCTGTGTCATTGGCAAAGGGGACTTGAAATCCAACATTACAGAAAGTACTCTAAGCAAATGAAATGAAAGGGAAAGGAAAGAGCTAGAGCAATAAACCATTAATGTAAACATACTGTGTCTTGAGTTTTTCTTTGAATAACATATTTATGTGCTTTAAAGATTATAAAAACAATAAAAAGGTATAGATTGAAAGTGTTCCCATATCTGCTCCCCCAATAAACTATTATGTTCTTGTATGTCCTCCAACACTTTATTTCTGCATATACAGCAAATATGTTTGGAAATGACTATTTTTCTCTATTCTTCACTCAAAAAATACCCTGTATGAAGTCTACACCATATAACAATCAGCAAAAAAAAAGAAAAAAATTTCTTAGGGAATTTTTCATATCAGAACACAGAGTATTTTGCTTCATTGTTTATTATAGGGGCATAATAGTCCATTTATGGATGTTCCATAAGTCTCATATTGATGGGCATTTGGTATAATTCTGACACCATTTATAGAATAGTCCCTTCTATATTGATTTGCAATATCATATAATGTTAATTTCAATATATCTTTAGGCTTATTTCTGTTGTTTTGACTGTTTATTTAGGTACCATATCACAGTTTGAATTAGTGAGACCTTAAGATATATGTGAAGGTCTGGAAGAATGTCTTCCCTCCTTGTTCTTCTTTTTTAGATGTTTCCTTTTCTTACTTATCTTTCCTTATAAAGTTTAATACCAGCTTATCTGGTGTATAAAACTGTATATATATTGTATTGGTATCTATAAAATTTATAAATTAACTTAGGGATAACTGATATTGTGCTGTGGGAACTTGGATGTTGCTGTGATACGGAAAGCTATGCCACCAGTATTTCAGATACCGACAGGACCACCATGCTGGACAGGTTTCAGCTGAGCTTCCAGGCTAAGACAAACTAGGGCAAAGGATGTGACAGCCCACTCCCCAAATAATTAGCCATTGAAAACCCTATGGTTAGCAGTGAAGCACTGTCAAATATAGTGTCAGCCCACCAGGCTGGAAGGCATCCAAAAAAATGACTAGGGAAGAGTTGCTTCCTCAAAGTAGAGTTGACCTTAATGATGGGAATGGAGTAAAGTACCTGGGACCTCCTTTTGCTAATGTGGCACAACTCAAAATGAGAAAAAACACAGTGGCTGCAACGAGGAACTGAAACATCTAAAGATATGTGCATGACATAGTGTCAGGTAGTGTTTTGTTCTTTTGTACTTGGGGTCATCATGAATTGGATCTGACTCAATGACACCTAACAGCAGCAAAAAATAGAAAAGGTAATGCATCTACATCTAAAATGTACTTTTTGTATTTGTTGTTGTTGTTAGGCGCTGTGGAGTCAGAATCTAACCCATAGCAATCCCATGTACTAGAAGGGAAACTTTGTTGTTGTGTTTCTCTGTTATTCATAGGGTTTTCAATGGTTAATTGTTTTTTAGGAGTGGGAAGCCAGGTCCTTCTCCCAAGCCTACAGCATCTGGTGTTCCCAGGCAGTTTTCCATTCAAGTACTAAACAGGCTTGACCCTGCTAAGCTTCTGAGACCTGATGGGATCCGACGCCACAGTGGTACACTGCAGGATAAATAGAGTGCTCTGCACAATCTGAGGCTCTGTGTTTGATACCCAACACCATGAACACGGGAGAAGGACATGGCAATCAACTCCCAAAGAAATCCTGAAACCATCAGCCATTGAAAACCCTATGAGGGTTGCAGTGGGTCAGACCCAATTCAACAGCACCTAACAACAATAAAATAGAAAGGTAATCCCAGAATGAATGATGTCTCAGATACCTCCTACTAGCTTTCCTGGGAATGACAGAATGAGTTTTATGTAACTACTGCTCACTTCTAACACTGTTAGAGTGATTGCAAATCTTGAAAGACTTAGAAACCTACTTGTTCCATATAATTACATAAAATGTGTATTTTTGAAGAGACAACCTTAAAACTCAAACACTATTTTTCTCTACACACATACACATTACTTTTCATTTGTGTAAGCAAGTAAATTATAATCTTGACTATAGTATTGTTTGCAGCAATTAATTTTTTCTGAACACACCTCTTATTCTATTACAATGCTTGAATGATTCACATGCAATGTTTCCAATCCACATTTCCTGGCTGTGAAACTTTTTAACAAAATGTTAGCATTTGCAGGGACCAGATGTTTTGACATAAGGGGAAGCAATATGTAAATTTTAATTCATGTTAGAAACAATAGCCTGGAGGCACCTTTTTCATATTATGTGAATCATATACTTAACCACAATGTGGTCAATCCTATCAAAATCATCATCATCTGGAATGGTTTACTCTCATCTGAGGGCTACCAATTAATGAAACAGATATCTATTTAACATGATGGTCTCTATTACATAATCAATAAGTCTTACTATTTTACCACTTAACCATCAAATAGTCAGAAGGTGGTGTAGATGATAATAATAACTTCTAAGGTGGGCTTTACTCTTCCTTTTGGTGGTCAATAAAGTTGTTTGTATTATATTTTAATGTTTTATGTTGTATTATGTTTTAATGTTTAATATTAATGCTGGTGATATCCACCCATTTTAGTGAAAAAATAATAAAAATGTTACACCATTCCTCATCTTTTCGATTTAACAAGATGTGTGTGTGTGTGTGCACATGTTTCCAATAAAAGAATTGAAGATGACTTCAAAGGTTTCTTAGATGTATGATCTGATAAAGATTAATATAAGAATAACATATTCTTATGTACAGAATTCTTTCTGATATAGAGATATTAGAAAAAATTATAATCTCCCTCATGGGCATACATGTACAAACATATTTCACATATACGTATACATTCAATAAAAAAATCAAGCATAAAGTACATTCAATCATTCATCTTTTCAGTCTACATAGCATTGAAAAATATCCTGACTTATTTTCATCTGTATTAGATTGGCTATTCTTTCCATGTAGAAATTATTATATTGGTAAATATTTTGGGCATTGATAGTGTTTTGCAATATCTATCCATATGGTAATAATTTTTTTTACAAAGCAACATGCTTCTATTTAAACAAAGAATGCCACTCTTTGTAGTTAATTCAGAGCAGTCCTGTTTTGTCATATTTGAAGCAGGTATATAGGAAAAAAATCCACAAACATGGTATTAAATATTACAAAGTCTTAACACTACTGAAACTTATTAATTTCATTGTCAAGGGATAAGTCTAGTCAATACCAATTAGCAGCTTCAAAACGTTTTACATATTAAAATACAGTATTCTACTTATCCTAGATTGTCTGGGGAACATCTACCATATTAAAAGATTTTGCAGTTTCTTAGTGATTTCACTGCGAGCATTATGCCTGTTAGCAATTTTGCAACATTCTGATAAATATTTTCCATAAATCAAAGCCATAACAGCATGGAGAAGCAGATGGCAGGAGACTATATTAGAGAATGTAACAATTACTTTCAATAACAGGGAAATATGGAATCATTGTCTTCAGTATAAACTATGTAGTGAGTAGTTGTGAGTTGTGAAGTCTTGTGGCTATAAACTATCCTTTCAGATGATTAAACTATGCTGTGAATTTTCCACTGCAGTATATACACAAGGACAGAACAAAAAGTATATTAAAATAGTTAATGATTATAGTATTTCATTTAATATATGCAAAAAATTGGTACATTTAAAAGAACTTGTATAAAAATTCATGTATGTATTAAAGTACACCAATATTCTTCAATTTCTTAGAAAATAAGACACATTACTTTGTTATTAAAAATGAAAAATAGCAATAATTACAAATTTTACAGTCTTATATTAACAATGTTTTCTTGATATAACCAATGTTAGATTAAAATTATAGGAATGTTACTTAAGCTTCATACATATAAAATGCTATTAAAGTCAAAGATTTTTAGCTACATTATTATTAAGATTAAATAGCTAAATTAATTCTAACCTGGCATACCATAAGCAACTGCTTATGCTATAAGATTCTTGAATTTAGTTTGCTTTTAAACCTTATTAATCATATTTTAAAGAGTAATACATAATATATAATTCTTTCAGAAAATAATAACATCCCCTTTCTTTTTTACATTTTGTTATATAAACAACAAAATTTAAATAAAACACTAACAAAATTTACTTCTGTGGACAAAAATATAGAATTTTTTAAAGAAAAAGGCAGTGCAGATATAAGAGAGGTAGTGTTGAAAACACAAAAATCATTAATTTTATTCTTTAAGCCTCTTGATAATGTAGGAAAAGGACATTAATAGAAAACAATGAAAATCATTTGATTATGTAGAAATACACATATAAATCCCTTGCAAGAAGATAAAACAGTTCCCTTTTATGTATGAAGCAGTAGATTTTATCCCCAAATTGGCAGAATACTCTGGGAGTTCTTTTCTTAAATCAAAATAACTGCTTTGTGATCATTTCCTATGCACTAAAATTCTCTATGAACCTCACAGGGAAACGTGGCACAGAAAATTTGAAGGAAGCCTTTTTTGTATGTGGCAGGGTCTTGCTATGCAGCCCAGGCTGGCCTCAAACTCTCAATCCCCCTGCGTAAGCCTCCCAAGTGTTGGGATTACAAATGTGAACCATCATGCCTGGCTGAAGGCTATTTTTTTCCTCAGAATTTCAATTCCTAATTGGTAACCAAATTAAAAATTATAAAAATAATAAAATACCGGTATATCAATGAGTAATGATGAAAGAGGGTCATATAATACTTCAGATCATCAGAACTTCAAATTTGTTCAGTACTTACTACATAAATGCTGTGAAATCTCTGTACACAAAATGTAAACCAACTCAAATTGACATCTTGTATGTATCAACATGTAGAACACTCAGGGAACAGGTAAGGTAATTCCATGTAGCACATATGGACTATGCCCTTATCAATACAGAAACAAAATTCCATCTTCAGGTGTTTTCAAGAAACCCAGAAGGTTGATCTTGTACTGAAAATATAGCAATATGATTGATTCCAGTTTTCAAACACATCTTAGATATCATAAGGTCACTACGCATCAGCCTAGAAACATTATAGAAAATGTTGGTGAGTTCAAGTTCCTCTTTTCTATTTTAAAATTTATAATGCATTATTATAAATTGTCTTTACCCTGGTATAAATATTATGTGTCCACTTAATAAAAAGTTGAGATATTTAGTTATGACAATTACTTATTTAAATATCTAAATCTCACAATATCAGAAGAAGAAAAAATATTTTCATAGTACTTCAAAG